>JAQFYC010003770.1:0-19555 GCA_034694165.1 Tomocerus mixtus
TAATATTTAACTTTGTAAGAAAAATGTATGGTTGAACGGGCGGGACCTATGTTCAAATAAACTCATATTATTATTATATAATAGCATAGATTAACAGTCAGGGGAAGGTAAATTATTGTTGTATACATACAGTAGTACACAAAATCAGTTTATTATTTAGTAGTACCTGCCGTAAGTTGCGTGATGTTCTGTAGTAAGTATATTACAGAGGTTAGGCTGCGAGTTTTGCATACTTAAGCTCACCTGGTAAGGTAAGCAAATGTTTGCAACTACAAATAGAGACAGAACACAACTCACTATGTAAATACATAGTAAAGACTACATAATATTTGACTGAGAAGTCTGAAGTTGAAATAAACTGCATCTTGCTGTGAAGCTCCCGTGCTTTGTGGCAGATACTAGGAATTCTGTGTTGTTATCTCGCAGAATAAAGCCCTATCTCAAAACTACTACACTGCTTTTCAATTCCAAACTGTATGTATGGGTTATAATAGTAAGTACACAAGCGTATAATAGATATAAACTATTATTTATAAGGAGTAGGATTCAAATGGAGAGGAGAAGCTTTTGTGAACCCTTTACTTTACTCTCCTTTCGTTAGTTTACATGAGTTGGTGTATATTTATGTATGTGGCTGACTAGTTTTTGTTTTCGTGTTATGTATGATGTCCTATCTAAGCTCTGTCTGTATTCTTATGGTTTTCTGTAGTATTTTCTTGTGTTGTTGGGTAGCTCTTAACTCTATGAAATCCGTGCGTGAGCAGAGCAGAGCTCTTTGCTTTCCTTTAGCTTTGGTTCCTTCTCCTTTGGTTGTTGTTAGTCGAGCTCTGGGCATTGCACTGCTGGAAATATGTTAGGAAATAGAAAAGCAAAGCAAAGGAACGAACTAACGGAAGGGAAAGCAAGAGAATAGAACGGGAATGGGAGGATCCCTACGATAATTGGCAAGCTGAAAAATTACTTGGTGTCTCTTTGATTCATTCTTTGCTAAAGCTCTTCATTCCTTCATCTACGTATGTAGTGTGTGTCTGTAGTACGCTAACTAACTAAGTTGAGTCTTTAGCAGAATTGAGTCTGACTTAAATCTCTTTTCTTTCTTACAACAACGTCCCTTGCGCTTAGTTGCCTTTTAAATCTTTTCGGGAAAATCTCACAGATATCCGGATATCCCCACTTCTTAGCTCCAGACTTTCTGCCTATATCCACATATAAAGTAAGTACAGGACACAAAAAAAGAAGGAAAGTTCACTTACTTACTTGAACCTGGATATCTAAATGTAGGCATTCACACCACAATGCTTACAGGACTCATTATATTATTACACTAGTAAGTACACAGGAGGAGTGCATTGTATCCTCATCCTCTATGTACTACAATACGTACATGTACATACACTAACACATTAACTGCTCGGCCACTACGATTTCAGTTCACTTTTGGCTTTCTGAAACTGACTGCTTAGGTTCTTCACTTGACACTAGTGCACTACGACTACTCTACTAGTACAAATACGTAGGTTCTTACATTACATGGACGTAAGGGAAGTAGTAGGTAGTACAGATAGTAGTGGAGTTATGTAATTGCATTAGCTTGTGTGTCTTCTGATTCTGTGTTGGAATTCTCGCGAATCTTCTGTCTCCGATCTGCAAAACTCAGCTAGTCTCCATCTCAACTTGCTGTTACGCAGGATGAATGCTACTACCTACTTGTCTGACGTCTATTATTACAGGAATTGAGCTACTTACTTCTACTATCTGTATTATATAGCTTACCCAAGAGCATACATTTAGTATACTTAGGGATATACTTAAGAACATACGCTGTTTCTCATTCTAATCATATAACATATTAAGTGTTGGCACTTAATACTGTTCATAGGCATTGTGGCTCATGAAAGTGTGCATTTAGTGACAGTGACTTGAGTATCTGTAACATATACACCACAATAGTCCACTGGTTTATTTAGTTTGCACTCCTCCAATTTATACCTCAAAGATAGCCTCTCGGAGCTCGTTTGTTCTAGACAGGCTGTCGTCGACACAACGAATTACACAATAACAGATTCTACAAACGCCTGTTTGCCCATCTGTTTACCGACGATTTATCTGAATACATATGTGTGAAGTGTCACCAGCATTCCCCTACTTTACTTTGATACAAAGAATAGTAGTTAGTGCTTCAGTATTATTCTCCTCGCTAATGTTGACGTTGAGTGATGCTCTCCCTCTATAGTAGCTATAGTTGAGTGTTCGCTTATAGCTACTATAGAGATTAATCATAGAACTTGTGAATAGTTTGTCATGTAAATCTCTGTGTCAATATTGCAAATCAGTCAGCATAAATTGTAAACGCGGAGCATGCTGCTGTGTGTATAAGTTGTGTATGCGTTAAAATACACAATAAACTCAACTCCCAAATGAACATGTTTATAACTTTGGCTGGTATTCTGTATTCCAGTAATTTACTACGTTACAACAGCTAATCATACTCGGTGAGTACCAATTGTATATCTGAGATTGGAATTGGTCTTCCGTATTTAATCAATACGGATATTTTAGTTTGCAGTTGTCAATAAAATAAAATGTGTGTGTACAAGAATACTACGCAGATACACATAAAGTGACAAATTGTGTATACAATTAAAATCTGTGTAAATATTGCAAAAATGAAGTTGTGTGAATTATTATACCTATACCAATGCGAAAGTAGTTTGTGGAAACTAGTGACGAAAATATGAATTCAGAAAATCATTTACTCTGCGCTGATTCTGACTTAACTGCAGTGAAGAACTGAAGGGCAGTGTGTTCTGATTTATTGTGAGCTATATGTCTGTGTCAGTCTAATTTCATTACACTGGCTAACTGACAGCACTGTTAAGTATTATAAATACCTTACTATTATTTAAGCAAGTGTAGAACAACTCTCTTACAAGTACAAATTAAATACCTACTATCTACAGGAGTTGTGATAACAGAAGTTCAGTCTCAATCTCATTGGGAACGCAATGAAGAAAATAATGTGTGACCCATATAGGAGGCAAGGCACAGTGTTTGGACTTTCTTTTGCAGTGTTGACGCTAGGTTTAATGCCCCACTTGACACAAGGTAATTTAAAACGAATTGATTAATCAATAAAACATCTAACACAGGTGCACCATACATTATGTACAAGTATTTAGTAGCTACACCTCCTTTTTTCGTCAGTCTTCTTGTCCTTGTCGTCATCATGACTTACTTTGCAAACATTTATATCCTTGGATTACACCACATGTATAGCAAATGTTTTCTGTTCTGTATGCATAATGTTATGCACCATAAGCATTTAAGTCTACATAACAATGTTAATGGCAGGTTCAGAATACAGTACCTAGTGTAAGATACACGTAGTGCAATTGTGGATTATATAAGCTAGCTAATGCATTTGTTGTTATTTATTTAACTTTCAAATTAATTCAATTTTTCCCTATTTAGTATTCTCATATTTAGTTAATTGCTATACTGTATACTGATCTGGTACATGCAGAGCAGAGGATGTTATAAAGTAGAAGCTAACTTAAAGTAGGAAATAATACGCTGAAATTAATAGTGTATTATGTCGCATTTGCATTTTGCTTGAGTTTTATGGTAAGTTGAAAAGTAAGGTACAAATACGTCCATTACAGACCCAGCATCTATTATTCATTAAATTACGTAAGATAGGGCCCTTAATTTAAGCTTCCACATAAGTTGTATATCATTTAACTACCACCTACCTCATGTCATAATATACCAGTGGAGATTCAGTATCGTATTTCTTGAAGGTGTTCTCTTAATTAAGACTGGCAGAATGAGTTGATTAAATATGAACTCATTAGCTTGCCCCGATTTAATTACCTTTGTTTTCGCCAGTTTCAGGAAGTTCGTTGCTAACTGCAAGCTAATGTTACCTTTTAATGTAGTAGTTAGATGTATACAGTTATAGTTATAGGTGTGCTTGACTATAGGTAGCAGGTCAGATAAATATCTATTAGTGTGTGACTATATGTATATGAAGTACATGTTCCAAATTAAGTAACAGCTATAACGTCGTAGCTTCACTCATTTCATATCGGTCATCAAAATAGAATGACTTAGACCAGGAGGTCTGCCTGTGTAAATAATGCATTAGGGGAAGTAGGAAAGAGAGCTCTAATATCCCCAGTGGGACAGTTAAGCTTTCTAGAGATGGAAAAAAGCATTCTAGCATTTCACGTTTTTACTTGCTAATGTGTGAACACAGGTACAGATAATGTTTTATTGGTTCATGACTATGACTATAGACACAGGCTGCAGCCGAGATTCTTCGCTTTTCTGTTCTGTTGTGTTTTGTATTGTGCAGATGAGAAAGCCTCGACACTCTCAAGTGCCATTTACTACAGCTGAGTGAGATCCCTGGATTCCTAGCTTACTTCACTCAACTCAACAACAGTCTTTATACATGCATACCTTTCTTCCTTAAGGCTTTTTTCACATAACCCATATCCTTGTATATCTGTATACTGTACCTCATCCCAAACGCGAGTCTCTTGAGATAATAAGTACGTCGTAGTATAAATTGAAAGAGCAGAGAATTGAACGTTTCATGAATGTCTGCTTTCCCCCTATTTCTTTTATTCTGCTTTCTTTTCATACCCTTGGGAAAACATTTGACAGCTGAAACTTGTTAATACTTAACAAACCTTCTACTATACAAAAGTATGAATCTGGTTCATAATATTTAAATTTTATTATAAGCTATCTGTCTTATATTGTATTTTAATGTAATTATATAATGTCTTTCCTTCACGTTTTTACATTGTAAGAGGTGAAAGTGACTTTCTCTTTGTTTTAACAAAAATTATTTCTTTAATGGATGATCCAGAAACTTATATTAAAAAAGTTACAAGGCCAATACTATGATATCTGATGTGATCTCCAATAGATCTTACATGGAAAAACAGACGCCTAGGGCTTTATTAAAGCTTTATTTCAATTCCCCAGCGGTACTGCTGATATCATTCCAAACTTCTTTTTAGATGTTGCATCTAACACCATAGAGAAGAAAAAGATTAGTAGCACAAAGGAAATCGCAATTCTTCATGTTGCCCTTTGCTGTTATTCTTTCTGGAGATTTATTGCATTGTAGCTGTTTAATCTTTAAAAGCCATTACCGAATTACATAGTTCCCATTTTCTCCTATCCTGCTGTGCGTTGCGTGAAGTAAACCGAAGCACGGAATCCACGAACGACTATCATCATTTAATTAACACTCTTCATGCAGAGGCTGAAGATAAGTTTAATTAAAACTACACTCATCAACATTAGACTCCGATTTAATATTTCCGTTTCGTTTATATGCTTTTATCTGAAGGTATGCAATATGCAATGCATGGTACGTATTTATATGGTATTTAATATATTTTACCGGTATATCAATGTACTATGTCGTGAAATTGCGATTCATAATAATTTTCTAGCATTAAACTGTTAAATAAATATTACATATACATATATACATACATCCCACATTTGCGGTAATATGCCGAATAGGGCCAGGCAGGGTACCATAGCCGGTAGGGACCTGTAAATGTTTTCACACAATAGAGGCATGTTTTTATAATTGGATTCATATCGTCTCCGTCGAATCATAATTATGGAGCAAATGAAATGCAAATTATGAGAATGATTACTACAATAAAATTAAATACAAATAATTACTAAGCATATATCTGTAAAACACAAACACAGGTAGTTAGTTACATGATTTGGATAGCGTATGGCTTATATCAGTCGGCCGAGTCGGCTGATACGGTTTTATACAGCGCATTAATTTAGGTACACATTTCCTATAACCTACTTATGTCTGCACCTGATTAATGTAGGTGATAGTGATATGTGACACTTGCATTCAAACAATCTAGTTTCCATACATAGTAATTTAGATAGGAAAAGAATGTGCCCCTTGAATAATGTTTGACTCGGAATGTACATTATTGTATGAATAAATTGTGACTTCTACTTGTTTCTGTAGGTTTAAAATGCTACGAGTGTCTCTCCCTTTCCTGTGAATCTGGAGCAATATGTGAATCAATAAAAGATGTCATGGAGAAAATCTTTGTGCCGAAAAGTCATTTTATTCATTTCGATCCAAGAGATCATTGCCCTGAGTCTGAAAACCCTTATGGAAATTCAACTGAGTGGGCTTATCTATCTCGTGAGTGTCATCGAAGCGATTCCTTTTGTCTCGTCGCTCCAATAAAAGTCGAAACGAATTTCGATGGCACGAAATCCGCTGAGGAATTAGTGGATTCAACAATGTCCAGTGTGGGTTACTTGCGTGGTTGTGCCAGCAGGAGAAAATTGCTGGAGAAGGAAGATACAATAAAAGTTGTCGTCCGTGTGACTGATGATACAGCCAATGCTGCCGGAACGGGATCTAATGACAATAGTCCAACAAGTACGAATCAGGCAGGAGGAAGTAATCAGCCCGATACGACGAAGGGGGCGAAAAATGCCACAAGAGACAACCATGTTTCTCATGACAATCACCGCCACCAGCAAAGTCTCCAGAATTCTGGGATGAACGATGTCTTGTTTCACCCATCTTCCGGGAAGAGTGGTCTCAACAATAATACTTACGGAGATGGCTATATCATTACAAAAATCTACTCGCACGTATTTTACATCGACCAAGGCAGGAGTAATGCGACACGATGCTACGACGACAATTGCAATAATCGGATTAAGCCAAAACGAAGTGGAGCCATCAGTGTCAACTCAAATGGAATTACAACACTTGTTTATGCTTCCATTGCAGCAAACTACATTCTAAGGAACTTCTTCCCGACATTGCTGGTTTAAGTTCAAGTAACTAATAAAACCAAGCATATTAGGTATATTCAGCCAGCATTCCTCGGTGGGCCAACCTGAGCTGAGGAAAAAAAGATAAGATATTGTTACAATTATCTGCGAACGATACCATAAAACTGAACTTTGTGTCTCTGATGAACTGTGCTATCCTTATTTACTATTATATACAAAATTAAGTGACTATTTATATAATAGCAAACTACTTTTAAGGTTTAGCTATATTGTAATATACAGGATTAGCCGATTGATGCCACATCATTATCACAGAGATACATACATGTATACTTAAGGATCCTAAATACAAAATGGGATAACTGAACTTGCACTGCACTGCCTCAGTCCTAAAATACCAACATCGCCCGACAGAAGAACTACTTAAATACTGTTTAACTGTGTACTACTATTGTACTGTACTACATACCATACCTCATGAAAGTTCATTTAAATAAACAATTATCCGTACAATACTATATACACTAAAACATTTGGTACCTATGTATTGCAAGCGATTTTAATGAGGGTTAAGTGTACACTGTGCCATAAATGAATACATTATCAAAATAAACCCAGAAATTTTTAAAATAAACTCACAAATGTTTTTCGTAACTACTAATTATTCTTAATTAACTTTCCAACTCATTCAATGTGCATTATTCATTTCAAATAAATACTATCCGAACTCTGAGTCTGAACTGGGTACTAGATGTGAGGTAATTTGGTTTAACTAATCTTAGTTATCTTCTATGTATGGTTATCGCGGTGACAGTATGTTGTAATTTTATTATATCTCAAAATTGTCTGCCCTACAAATATTTTACGGGTGCAAATAAGCGTTAATAAAATATACCTGCTAATTACAACAAATTGTAAAAGAATTTACAGCAAGTTATACAACGTAACTACTGGCTATAGCTTACAAAAATCTTCAGTATTTAGTTGCATGTTTCCAATTATTACATATAGTATCTTGAGGATATAATAGTGCTAACCCAGTAAAATCAATGATGATAAGGGATCTCTTTACTCGGACTGTCTTAAAAATTAGCATATTATTATGTCAGTAATTTACATGCAAAACCAGTAATCATATAACGAGAAGCTGACTAAATTCGCTATAATCTCAGCAATGAACTACTAAAATACGATGCACCCTTTTAGCTCTTTCACTTAATTAGCTCTTTTATTACAAATGTATGGATTACAAATATATGGATATGAGATGTCCTAGCCCCAACATCTATTTATGGCTACATACCTATAGTATTTAGCGTCTATTACACTTCCAGCACACAAAGTTTCCCGAAAGCGATTAATCATTATATTTTTTATCTCTTTGGCATAAGCCTAAAAGGAATTGGGTTTGAGTGGTAAATAGTATATACTAGAATGGTAGCAAAACATACAATACAAGGAATAGTTTCTAACAGCACAACTACCCGAACTACCTATGATAATATCTAAATTGTATACACGTTGGCTTGAATGACAGTTACAATGTTTGAGCTGTAGTATGCTAAGAAAATATACAGATATGATGACAGGATATTCCAGATTGGGAAACGCATGTTTTTTGTTTGCATCGTATATAATGTAAGTATACCGATGTTACTACATATAAAGTTTTTATGATGTGAGGAACATAGACATTAGGTGGTTCTCTTTGGTAAGGTGTCTCTTGTCTACTTTAATGTATCTCGATCTGAATAATGTTGTCGATCTGAATAATGCTTTTGAGTTGCAAAATATGCCAAAGACTTTCACATTTATCAACATCAATCTGAAGTTCACCAACAATATTATCATAAGTATAATCTCAGACTTAAAAATAAGTAGAGGAATTAATGAAACTTAATGATAAAAAATAGCAACACAACTTCAATTAAAGCATAGGAATTGTGAAAAGCAAAAGAAATAGGAGGTCCTCAAGGATGATGTTAAAAATATTATTTGTACAAGTACAAGTAAAACAAGCGATTAACAAAACATAAACGATATGTATGTACCTTGAGTACCTACAGTGTAGTATGGTTATAAATAACATGCAGTTACAATGGAGAAAAAAACCAAAAAGGAATTACTTATACATTCCGGACTTCCAAAAGTAGCTAAATACTTGTTATTTGAGATATTACATTGATACAAACCTTAATCCGCAATATTACAATAAAGTATCATACAGAAACCTTAGGCGTTGTAAACTAATATACCTAATGCATTCTTTTATATGTAACACACTATACAATGCAAATATATTAGAGTAGTTATTGCCCATATTATAGTAGTAATACTATCCTAGAATACGTGTGGACGCAGAGAAACGAAATATTATATGGTCCCTATATACATCTACTTCATGATTTGGTTACATCAATCTTGATATTCTGAGCCGTAAAAGGATGAAGTATGGTATGTAGAAGATGTGTATTTATTTAGGTAGTGGGATGCAGTCGCATGCAAGACGAGAAAATATTGTTGGAAAACGGATCGATGACAACAGGCAGTCTGACAGGAAGGCAGAAAAGTAATAAAGTGTTGTGTTTTCAAGCTCCGGTGACTCCGAGTGACCATACGAAACCGAAAGGGCGCATACCAACTGGAATTGTATTACAGAAGAAGCTTTCGGATCGTTTACCCAAAGTTCCTTGACAATTGAACCGATTTCACCAGCGTGAGTGTTAGAAGAATTACAAAAAAACATCTATAGTGTTGTGTAACACGCAACGTTGACTCAAATCATCTTGGTCATTGGTCACTGTGATGTTGACTGTTGACTTTACACTCTGCATTACTCTGTTAGTGGTAACAAGCCTAGTGTATTAGTAACTTACGCATGAAATGCAAGGTTAAACAATAGGATAAAAAATTCTGTAATTCGCGGGCACCTAAAAGATAGGTACCTACTATAGTAGTAACATAAACAGGACACTTGGCAGTCCCTTATCATCAATCACTGTATATGGTAAATATAATATTAACGATAGGTACGATAAGAGATATTTAGCCTTACCCTGCTTGGAAACAAGGAAAGTCTGTTGACAAAACCGTCAGTTTTATAACAAAGAGGAAAACAAGCATAACAGGAGAGGAAATGGGCGACACGGGCTGTTATCCTTTTACAATGTAATGTTCCCTATCTAATAGAAGTAACAGTAAGGCACCGTGGATATTCTGGAAAAATTAATTTGTATCCTTTATAATGGAAAGACCTGTCATACGACGGAACACAAAAGTTATGTTTATAGTCATTTGTGCTACTTCTAGGATTACATCAGACTCTAGACAAATAAAGAAAAATTCTGATTCCGCCCATATAACCTAACTGGAGAAGATTACTTTTTTAGCATTATTCTTTTATTTTGGAAAAGATTTTGTCGTTATCATTTAGGTTTCTGGTTCAGGTATACCTATACATAGATATTCTAGGTAAGGGGAAGGTATATCTACTCACCAACGTGAAAAATACAATACGTGAAACACTAACTATAGGACCTTACATATATTTATTTTATTTGGTATATACTTAAGTACATACCTAGTTATTACACATAAGCATAAGTAGGTTGTAGAATGTAGAGGTGCATTCGCACATACGTACACACACAATAAAAACACATGGGGGGGGACTTGATGGGATTTGGTCGCAAAATGACATTTTTATTTACAATGTAAATGGTACAGTTTTACTTATTTTTTCGTACACGTTATTTCTGCTGCAACTTGTGAATTTCTAACTACTACCCGACCTTCTGACTTCTACACAATTTTGTCCTTCCTATCATCGTAAAATCAACCATTAAGAATGATTTAGTTTTATAAGGACTTTTACTGGGTACTAGTGTATGATGCCCATGTACATACATACCACCTCAAACTTGTGTAAGGCAAAATATATTTTGCTAACATTTTATACAGCCAAGGTCAGTACCATAATGTGTATTTCGACTCTAGGCGTACGTCTACCTCTAATTGCTAAAATACTATTAGCGGAACAAAATCAGAACTTAAGATGACGACAATCCTGATTGAAGTGTGACATCTGATAGCCTTAGTCATTAATTTAGGTATTTTTTGTCAATTACGATTAGCTACATGTAATCTGCGTACATCTACATAACATAAATATTACATAACAAATAATCCTATACTAATATTACTTGCATACTGTATTTACTGTAGGTAGTTAGTAGTAGTAGGTATCTGCTATCTACTTACATTTTTAAGCATCAAGTTGCATATTATTCAGTCTCACATGATTAAAACATCTTTGACTACAAGAGAACATAGATCCTTATTGTGTGACTACTACAACAATATTATTCGTAATTCTGCAAGGATGAATAGTGAACTACGAAAGATTTCTAACAAATTGACAAGTCCGAATCTTTTGCATCTGAATTCTTTGTAAAAACCAACTCAGATCAGAGAAGAGTGATCAGATTCAGATCAAAGTAGATCTTTCCGAAAGTTTTAAAAGCTTTATTAACTGAACAAAGGAATAACCAAGTTGAGATATTCACTTCTCAAGATTCTTCATTGTAATGATGCTTTCCTTGTTCATTAGTATTCGGGATTGCGACTGTAGGTAAATCAAGCAAAATGTTTTCGAAATTGGTAAGGCAATGATCTCATAGCTAGTACTAGAACATTTTTTTATCATTCATAAAAAAACAGAAGAAACATTTTTCAAATCACATCCCCTACAAATGCATACTCGTAAATATTCTCAACACATACTTTCTACTTCTGTAAAATGGTTGTCACCCCACATATTTGATACCTAACTCACAATTTTGGTTTCTTTACCAAAAGGCAAAGCTAACCCTTTACAATACTTTTACCAATGGCATAGCTCTGGGATTTCCGCTGCCTGTAATATATCAACGCATGTCACTCGCTTGATCACACTTGTTCTGAATCAGTGCTTTCTTTTATACTGTTATGCGCTTACAGATTTTGGGCCATATTTTTCAGTTTAATTCTTCAAATTCGAAAAGTGGTGATGCCTGAAGTCATAAATCATATTTTATAAGTAATGAAATCTGAGTCTGACTATCAACTATCAACTATGGTTGTGAATATCACTTATATAAATATATCTATATATATTATACATACAATGAATACGATAGAAATAGAATATGATGGAAAGGAAAAGAGTATGAGCTAGGAAACCCCTATATTATTATGTACTCCTTCCTAAATACATAATGTAAGTTCACGTTCACATTCCCCGTCGTCTCTAATGTATATATATTTATTATTGTGATATGTGTAGATAAGTGACCTTGGATCTTGGATTGAATGCATGCATGATGTCCGCAAAGAAGTCATATTTTGCATATATTTACATACAATTTATCAATCAGCCCTTAATTTGCATTTATGCTAACTGTTTAAAGAAATTGAATATGAAAACTACTATTATTTTTGTCAAGTGAGAAAAGTGTTGTTCATTGCATTATAAAATATCTGTAAGAGCGTTGCCAGACTTGTTTCACATTTTTCACATTTTTAGTCCATATATACCTTATATTATGATCCCTGGGTAAGTAATTATAAACATTATATTTATAGTCTTGTTGAACCATCTTGAATTTTATTTTAATCAGTTCCTAAAAAGTTTCCAGGGCGCAAACAGGAGAAGAAATGAAACTTTCTTGGATGTTATATCAAATCTAATGAAGTTTGTACAGTTTCTTTGCATTATTGGTAGAACGAAAATGAACATTTTGTCAGAAACTTTTAACTACGCGGAAACAGTTGTGAAACTTTTCAGCTACAACATGCTACTTCCTAAAATATGGAGCTCTGCTTAAGTTTAAAATTAGTAGGCACACCTAACACACATAACATATTATGTAGTTGCATACGTAACTTATGGTTCGTATATATATACGATGATGATTTTTTAGATATCTCTATTCTTATAAAAACTGTGTGTTACAAACAGTAGGGCCCCATTTAACGTGACTCTCAACTCTCATCCGAGGGGTACACACTTATAGTAGTAAATACTTATACCAATTGAAATAGCCTGAAAATAATAGATATTGACATTTATTATTTAGAAACAATAAAGTGCTAGTTACGAATAATTGGATATCATAAATATATCGGTAGAGATAATTAAGATTAAGAAGTCTAATCACACTAATCAGATATATGCTTAATGTATCTTACCTTACATGGTTTAAAATGAATTCAGACTAAACTAAAAAGTTGCAAGTAATTATCTTTAATCATTTGATAATGCTAGTTAATTAAATTGTCAAGTACATTGCACACGTGTGTCTATGCTGTACAAAATTCTACACAATTTCTATACAAAATATGTAGACGTAGTTATTATTATATTTTCGCTATACATAGTTCCAGGATATTAGAATGTAAATACTCGATTATTTTTCAATATCTGTTGGGAAATTATGTGAAAGAAAGCTATTCTTTGATACTACTACAAGGCACGGAAGCAGAGGACAAAGTTACAGAACTAAGAATAGGGTACCCTGGTACAGGTTTTGGATGTGGCTGTCTCTTGACGATGTTGTAGGGATTTTTGGCCCTACTTGGGAACAGGGTTTGATTTGGAACACTGTTTTTCAGGGTGTGAGTTGGAATAAGATTTTCGTGGACCCGTGGAGAATTTTTACTATAGCAGCAAGTACAGTTGCTATTGTTGTCCAGTGAGCGGCATGATCCATCAAAAAAGGAAAACTCAGAGCAAGATGCGTCTGCTTCTTTGGCAAACGGACTTTTGGTCAACATCATGTCTTCCACTTCTCTATGAACTTTTTTGGAAGGTGCGTAGCGACAAAGCGTATAAGAATCCGGGTACCGAGGACTGAAATACTGATATTGGTACTCGGTCTTGTTGTTTGCATAGACATCCCAGTCATTAGGAACCAAAGGCAACTGCGGGGCTCGCCGGTAGGACAATTGAGTCAAGTTTCCCTATCAAATATGTTTTTCGTAAATTCTTTGATTCTTTATCTGATAAATGTTATATGGTATACTTTCTATATTGAGTACGTACAAATGAGACGGCGTTATCTTCATCAGGAACCCACCTCGCGTCATAAATGAGTTTCCAATCTCTCCAGGGCTTTGGTTTCACTCCAGCTCTTCGTACATTCCAGTTATGCATTATATCATAAGTAGTTGCATAATTTTGTAAATAGGAACAGTAATCTTCTGAATTTCTCAAAAGCATCCATCCCTCACCTTCTGCCTTCGCTTTTGCAGCGTAGCTAGGTGGAGGGATACAATCGGTGTTCGTTGGACAGGGGGCCAAGTAATCTGTCCGGTAAATTGAGTGTCCAGTACAACGAGAGCAAGGGACTTCATATTGACGTCGATCTTCAAACCAATTCTTAAGCAAAACTCTCGTATTAAACAGATTTTCCTTTTCCCAACCTCGCATAAGGTCTTTTCCCTGAGGCTTGGCTCTTAAAGGGTCATTTAATTCTTGATCCCATGATAAACCTGGACCTTTATACATACTTATGATGGCTACTGTCGAATTCTGATCACTTCACTTATGCAATTATTATTATGAATATATTGTGTGTGGTATTTATTTACTTTAATTCATTCCGGCTTGAAAACTGGAATGATAAGAAATCTAAGTTTAGTTGACAAACACAAACTCTTAAATGATATAAAATTGGCAAAAAGTAGAGTTAAGTTAATTTGCGAAGTTAGTTGCCTAAGGATACAGAATATATAAGTATCCAATTTTTTCGAATGATGTAGTCGGTATTATATAAGGCATCTTTACATAATATTTACTATCTTATCTTATTTAGACCTTTAAATTAATTAGGTTTACTATAAGCAACTTGTTTTTCTTTGTATATGTATGTATTTGTATATAGATATCCGTAAAAATACTTTATCCAATTGCACCATGTATAGCACTATGCATATTATGTGATAGAATTGCTTAATACATATTTTGAGGAGCATCATTTTTATTAGAGGAATGAATTATGTAATAAAGTACAATATGACAAAATTAATATTTTGAGTTTCTATTTATTAAGATAAAATATTAGCCATGGATAAAAGTAAGCTGCTAAGCTAAGCTAAGCTAAGTAAGTATTATAGTAGTCAGTGCAAGTGTGCCATGGTACATAAAGTATTTACTAAGGAAGCGACCTCGTTGTACTAAATCTTTAACTTATTAATTATCCTTATTCAGTATTATTATTTATATTTGAATGTAAATTACGTATATATAGTTTTACTGTGGTTAATATCTGTAGTTATTTTTACTGAATAACCTTGAAGTTTTAGGTCACATTGAAGAACAATTTCCTTTATTGCGGATAATCTTTACATTTTCGTAGAACTTATTACATATTTAATTCTTGAAATATCTAGTGGGTCTTTGCAATGAATAATAAGGGAATAATATTCATTTTACTTTTCGAGTAGCAGTATAGACAGTATTATAGAGTACTTTTATAAATCTCTAATAATTCAAACAAGCATTATGTCTTTTTATTCATTATTATTTCGTCTTGTTTTAGCAATCATATCCATTATTCAATCAAATGCTAATCAAGCTCGAGTTGTTCGAGTTGTAAATGGAAAAGTCGTTGATAATGGTCTATACATAATCCAGAGTGAAGAGGACACCCGAGCAGTAAGTTGCTAATAAAATTATAAATATATTAAGATATTATATTGTTCAAAATTGAATTATTAATTCTAGGTAGTATCAGTGGCTGGAGAAGATTTTGGCAGTGTTCGGCTGGCTGGAGAACCTCTGAGTTCTGTAATCGCGGCCAAATGGCAAAATGGAGACAATCAAAAGTGGAATGTGAATATGTGGGGTCAGTTTTAGTCTTTCAAAACAAAACAACAAAGAATTAATAACTACAAATATAAATATACAAAAGAGTAAACTTAGCAAATCGTATGTTTTTGTTTAACAAAAGGTCTGAACTTTATTTTTAATTAATTTAAACATACAATTTGATACAACTTTCACAACACATACATGTATATTTATATACACATAGAGATAAGTAGGTACTCGTATTATGCAAGGATTGTATATATTTATTTAGATATTAATTTGGATATTATGTATCTCTTTATGCATATATAATACATAGGACAAATTAAGTCTATGTGAAGATTTTTTTGATTTTTGCATACTCACTTACATTTTTGCATGTAATGAATTTTTTTGAGCCACAGCTAGTCAAAAATAAAGTTTTATAAGTACTTACACTTTTAAAAAATATTTTTACAATATTCCCGGAAGTCTTATTACTTGATATCAAGATGTTTTGGGACAAATACTTTATTAACTCATTAATTTAGCTTAAATTTTTTTAAATGGTTATTTTTGAGCATTTTATACTATACTACCTATTTTGAGAAATATTTTTATTTTGTCGATTATTTTGTAGCTTGATTTTTTATGCATCCCAAAATGACGCAAATATAATACAACACTGCGAATTGGTATTACTGTAGTAGTATACAGGGGATTAGGCGTTTTGTATTTTGTAATTAACCTAACCTAATAAAAACAGTCAAATTCCGCTATCTGTTTTTTCAAAAAATTGGCTATCCTCCAAATGGTGTCGCGGCGTCGTGGTGTAAAATGTCACATCCCAATAAATGTGCGTTGCAGCTATTTTATAATAAATTAAGAAAATATCCTACACATTATTGCGTTTAAAGTCTTAAACATATTTTGATATCGTGGTGGTTATTTATAATTTGCAGCAAATATTTCATAACAGCGCTAATAGATTTTGTTAACAAATATTTTTAACTATTTTCATGTAAAACAGGAAAGAAGTATTTCCACGTGATTCCGAAAAACAAAAGTATTAACTCCTTAACTTACAAAATATACATGAAAGACTTTCCTATGCCGAATATTTGGGAAATAACACCAGTGGGAACTGGAAAATACTGGCAAATAAAAAAATATCGCGGCAAATGTTTGCAATTCCAAGGGTTAGTTTTTACTAGTTGGCTAAAATTACATAATTAAAGAATAATAAATGTAACAACAAATTAGAGAAACGTATATTTTTCCTATCAGCTTTTTAAGAATCTAAACCCATGCTTTTATAGAGCTAATTAATGTGTTATCATTATTGGCAATTACAGAATGGATAGACTGGTTGCAGAAGAAAAATGTGACTCTACCAGAAAAAGCCAAATGTGGCATTTTCATATGTTGGACCCAAATGTATTTTGATCTTTTTCAATCCGTTCTAACTCCTAACGTTCGGTTTACATTTTAATCGTTGTATTTGGTATTATATATTTGACACGGATATTTAAGCTACATACTTATTGCCTTCAGCATTTATATTAATTTTGTCACAAAATAGTTTTAAAGGAGAATGATTATAATTGTAAAATTGCTCTTTACTATTTCAAGTCTTAAAGATTAGATTAGACAGCTTTGCATACATGTACATGTAAATAAAATTCAACCTCAACCTCAACTGGACACAACTATTATAGTAGATACAATTTAGTTCACTGAATTATAATAGCGCTAGATGGATCGATGGATGTGAAATAATAAAAATTATATCTTCGCTTTTAATTTTCTGTTTAATACTACTACTCAATACAACATTGAGAACAAGACTACGGAATGTGAGTAGTTCTTCTAATTAATTTTCCACAATGAGAAATGATATGAATGTGATAGGAAGCATGAACCACAATTTTCCGCTCTAATAATATGTTTTCAACTGTGGTTACTCGCTTTTCTTACAAATTGCATTTAATGACCTATCTGTACGTACGTATTATTAGCTGCATTAAATAATTATATTTTCTCCTTTCCTTATTAATTTTTTCTGCTGAAGACTTAAGCAACAATTTTGGTTTGGAGACAGATAATGTGGCAATATTATGAAAAATGTTTTAGAACACCCGCATTTCGATTCATGCAAAGTCTACTTATGTGAATGAATTTGAGTTTTAGCAAAGCAGTATTCAAATAGCTTTGGAAGACTACATGCACAAGAATAAAGAAATTGCTCAATTGTAGTTAACCCCTTCAGCCCTAGTAAAAATAAGATGAAGTTTTTACTGGTTTCGATATGCATTGTAGGCTGTATACTTTTCCAGCAAGGAGTTTCTGCTCAATATTTTGGGAATGAGTTCAGCGACAGCGAGTATGTAAATTTCGAATTTTTATTCTACTTATATAACTTTAAATGAAACTTAATGAAATTTTGCATTTGTAGCTAGTCTAATACAGTATACTATGTACTAGCTAGTCTAATACTATATACTAATACTAGTAATACTACTAAGTATAGCAAATACGCGGCTAATTATTACATAAATTTTAGTGACCTTTTGGAGGGCTATCGTGACGTTCGCCAGTATGGAACAAAAACTGGCTCCAATCAAAATCAAAAACAGAACGAAGCGTTAACTTCAGCAACTTGTCAATGTGATTTGGAAATTGCAGAATTGAAGCAAAGGATTAGTAAACTAGAAACGGTATTAATGTGAATGTTTTAATTTCTGTATCCATTTGTTAGTACAGCTTTAGTTAAATCCATTTGCAAGACAAACAAGAAACACTTTTTGTATTATTCAACACTAATTAGGAATATTATTACAATGTAGGATGTAACTACATTTACGAAACGGGATTTCAAAGGATCTCCAGGACCTAGAGTAAGGAATGAACGTTAACAATTTCACAATTATTTTTAAAATTTGCATTCTAAGGGTAGCACAATAAATTCGTATTTTATAGGGAGCCACAGGGCGGACAGGGCCAAAAGGATTACAAGGCGAAACTGGATTAACAGGAACGGAAGGACCACGGGGAAGCCCTGGTGCACCAGGACATCCTGGGTATGCACTTGCACACATTATAAAAATTGATAGATATTTCTTGTCTAAATAAAATTTTGAATTAATTTTTTCGTCTTATTTGTACTTCTTTTTGATACATTGGCCTACAGACTTCCTGGACCTGCAGGCAAAGACGGACAACCAGGTTGATCGACTTTACAGTTTAAAAGATAATCACATAACTCTTAAGGAGCTAAAAGCTTCAAGTTAATAATTTTGTCTATGCATAGGAAAAGATGGACAATCTGTTCCTGGCCCACAGGGACCGCCTGGTCCAGAAGGACCGCAGGGACCTCCAGGAAGAGGAGGCAATCTTTATGATAAACAAATAAGTCAGCCTTCATATGGCACAAAAACGTCCAGAGTCTCACGACAGTATTTATATTGACATATAAAATTTTGTTCCTTAATGACTTATGGGCATATTATACATATTGTGTATTGAGACTAATGTCTTTTCCTAACTGTTTATCTTTTTCCTATGTTTTCATGTAACCAATTCAACAACATTGTTATTGTTATTGTCTTGTATGCCTACATTTATATCCTTTAGATTTGATTTTGACAATAAACACAATTACTGTAGTTTTCCGCTAAAGCCCCTTCTGTAAATATTTTTGACTTTAAAAAACATAGGCGAAGATGGTAAATAAAAGTAATCTGCCTATCCATGTATTTAAGTAAAGCAAATATAAACTCTTTGTCAGAAAAGTAGGAAAGCAAAGCTTACCATTCAAAAGGGTACATAAATTATTACCAGCGAAGCTGGATATGCTTTCGTACAGTCAGTCCGTCCGTCCGTCCGTCTGTCCGTATACAAAATAAC
>JAQFYC010003771.1:0-19546 GCA_034694165.1 Tomocerus mixtus
GAGGTAGACAAATTAGTGAAAGTGAGCAGTCCGTTGATGAGGACAGTAAAAGTGAATCGACTACGACTACAGTCCAATCTGAACAAATGGACAAATCCCTTACAGTCTCTCAGCTATTAGAAAGCAAAACAACAGAACCTGCTTCATCTACTATGCTACTGGACACTAAAATTACCGAGGAGAAAGAAACAGTAGAAATACCTACGATTTCTCCAGAGGTACTCCAGCCTCCTGAATTAGTCCAGGTAACCAAAGTTGAAAAGCTGGAGAAAGTATCCTTACCAGAAAAGTCGGCAGATCCCTCCAAACCAATTGGAGGTGCCCAAGCGAAATCTAGCAAGGCGAAACCAAATAAACCAAAACAAGGTCGCAAGGAGCGAGGAAGACAAATTAGTGAAAGTGAGCAGTCGGTTGATGAGGACAGTAAAAGTGAATTAATAAAGTCAACTACTACAGCCCAATCTGAACAAATGGACAAATCGCTTACAGTCTCACAGCTATTAGAAAGCAGTACAACAGTAACTTCTTCGACTACTATGTTGCTGGACACTAAAATTACGGAGGAGAAAGAAACAGTAGAAATCCCTACACTTTCTTCAGAAGTAACTGTCCAGCAAGCTGAATTAAGCCAAGCACCAAAAGCTGAAAAGCCTGAAAAAATCGCACAAGCAAAATTTAGCAAGGCGAAACCAAATAAGCCAAAACAAGTACGCAAGGAGCGAGGAAGACAAATAAGTGAAAGTGAGCAATCCGCAACAGAAGAGGTGCCGTTGCCTACTGCGAGTGACAAAATAAAAATTGTGGCACCCATTGTGGAAAGTACTGTACCCGATAAATGTAAAGTGGTAGAATCACCAAAGCCTTCGACCGAAAACATTTCTCAGTCACTTGAAAAAAGTAACTCCGAGAAAGAAAAAGAGGTGGATAAGGCGGCAGATTCTTCGCAGTCTCCTGTGGTCGCTGCCCCTACTACTGTTGAGTTAAAGCCAACGGTGGACACAAAAACCAAAACTGTGAAGCCTAAGAAAGGCCGTAACGACAGAGGAAGACAGATTAGCGAAAGTGAGCAATCAGTTGACGAGGATGGCAAAAGTAACACTTCAAAATCTAAAATCCCCAAAGACAAAATATATGTAACAAAACTAAAACATATCGAACCGCAATTCAAAGAAAGCAAGAATGATAATTCTTCAAAGAAATTAGATAGCAGTGTAACGGAAAAGCCTGAAAGTGCAGTAGCATTGCCTTCTGTACTAGAGACTAAAGCAGAACCGAGCAATGCAAAGAAAGTTGAGCATGAGACAGCAAAAGAAGATGCAGGAACAAAGACGGAGAAGAAGGCAGATTCTGTTGCACCAAAATCAGGATCCCAAGAGAAAACTAACAAAAGCAAACCTAAACGTGTTCGCAAAGAGCGAGGTAGTCAAATCAGTGAAAGTGAGCAGTCAGTTGACGAGGATAGTAAAAATATTCCTACAAAGCCAGTAGTCGAGGAAGTAATGTTATCTCAAATAGGAGAAAAGATACACATTGAGTCACAGTCGCTAGAAAGCAAAGTTACCGATACTTCTGCTAGAAAGGATACAACCGTAAAGGAAAAGGTAGTAGAAATACCTACACCGTCCGTTGTGGAATCAAAAAGCGAGCAAAAAGATTTAAAATCAGCTACAGGGTCTACGGAGGACAAGGTACCATCAGTGCCAAAACCGGCAGGGGAAGATAAAAGTAAAAAATTTAAGCCAAAACCGGCACGCCGAGATAGGGGACGCCAAATTAGTGAAAGTGAGCAATCGGTAAATGAGGACGAGGGCAAAGAGTCTCCTAAACCTGTTCATAAATTCGATAAAAGTAAAAAACCGAAACCAAAATTTGGTAAACAAGAGAAATCAGAGAGAAAAGAGAGTGAAAGCGAATCGGGTAAAGGTGAAACTACAATTTCTCAAAGTATTTCTACAGAGGAAAAACAACATTCGGTCATTGAGTCTGTTGTGGTAGAAACAAAAACTGACTCTACTCCAGCTCCAGCATTGACTGTTGAAACACCCAGTAGTAAGTCTTTGGAGGATGCGACGAAATCTTTAGAAACTGAGACGAAAGTGACAGAAAATATTGAGACAAGTATTTTGACACAAGATGCAGTTACTAAAGACAAACCAAAGAAGGAGAAAGCAAAGCAGTTCCGAAAAGAAAGGAGTAATAGGAAAGAAAGTGAAAGCGAAAAAGAAGAATTCTCTGAACCTGATAAATTAAAATCTCGGAATTCGAAGGGAAAAGATAACTCGAAAAAAGAGGAGAAAGTACCTAAAGCAGAAAGTAAAATCCCGCCGACTGTCTCCGAACCTGTAATCAAGCCAGAAGATAAAAGTGATAATTTACCAGCAAAAGACGTACCTCAAGGAGAAATTAGCCAGCCAGCTGGAGAGACGTCTGCTACTAAGAATAAAAACAAAACAGTAAAAAAGCAGAGAAAAGAGAGCGAAAGCGAAAAGTCAGTCGATGAAGATATTTCCGGTGAGAAGAAATCAGCAAGTGAAACAAGCATATCACAAACTGATAGTAGTACACTACAAGCTACCTCAGCACCACCTGAAGTCCCATCTACAGAAACCCGGGTTAAAAAATTGAAGGCAAAGAAAAATCGACGTGAGCAAGCAAGGAAAGAGAGTGAAAGTGAGAAATCGGATGATGAGTTCTTCGTCGCTTATAAGCATCAAGGAAAGCAACGCGTTCCTGAAATTAGCACTGCCAAAGATTCGGAACCAGTTGAAAATGTTCCTAAGCCTGTTGGCAAGCCTAAGAAGATGCGTAAAGTTAAATTTACAGAGGATACGAAAACGGGAGATGAGGAAGAAAGTTCAATTTCAATCTCGGAAAATGTATTGCCACCCAGTGATATCCCTCAAGAGAAACCACAAACAAATGAGCTGACAGCGACAGAGAAACCAATCGAAGAAAAAGTTGTAGAACAAAAGCCGGCGTTTGGTCTTAAAACTGATGCGTTCTTAGATGCTTGGATGGATGATGATGTTTGCCCGATTATGTCGGATGAAGAGGAGCCGGCACCGAAACCTGCTCCTAAGAAGACCTCGACTGAGATTTTGGATTCGCAAACACCAGCACCATCCCTTCCACCAAGTGATTTACAACCAGTAAATCAATCGAAGGTGGAAACTGCTCAAGAAAAAGAAGTAAATAAGCCAACATCCTCAATTTCACTCAAATTAGACGAATTCGAAGATGCATGGATGAATGATGAGCCCATGATATTTTCCGATGAAGAAGAAGTAAAACCGGAAGTTAGTAAGGAAAAGAAACCGGGACTCACGATAAGTCAACAAAGAATTGCTGACGTCAAATCCAGAACCAAATCAGCACAGAAAGAAGAGCCGTCAGTTAAACCTGCACCAGAGAAACCAAAGGATGCAAAACCGGAAATTGTCACTGAAAAGAAAGGATTACAATTAAAGTTGGATTCCTTGGGAGACGCTTGGATGGACTTTGAACCTTGTCCCATAGAAGACGAAGATGAGCCCAGTAAAGTACCTGAATTAAAACCCATTGTTGAATCGGCAGAGAGTACAGAAGTAGTCAATGTATCTTTGCCCAAGATTAAAAGTAAGAGACGGCAGAAGGGAAGAAAGGAAAGTGAAAGTGGAGACTCAGATCATGTTGCAAGCGAGTCCGAGAAGAAAGAAGTTCTTCCAGCTGCACAGACTGGAAAGCAACAACAAGGGAAAAAGAAGGAAAGGAAAGATAGTGAAAGTGAGAAGGATAAACCTAGTCAGTCAAAATCGGTTACAGAAAAGGAAAAGACTGTCACCGATACAGTAGAGAAAGTAGAAAGCAAAAAGTCTGAGAAAAAGCCAACCAAACCCAAAGGCAAGCGTGGCAAAGGAGAATTGGATGTTAAAGCGGAAAAAGGTACTGAGAGCGACTCTGATAGACCACCTACACCTCGATGGTCTTCTGCCGGCACTCCAAATGATGCAGATCAGCCTAAAGAAATACTTTCCGCTCCCGAAGTGATTTCTCTACCAGGTGCTTTTACAGAATTCATTCATCAAACCGCAATTAGCCTAGAGCAAGAACTTAGTAAGCCTCCACAAGAGGCATTAGCCACGGGGAAACCACAAGATGAAAGTCCCAAAGTTATTACAGAGAGACCCGAAACATCACCTCCTAGCGAGAGCCAAGTTACTGACAACGACTGGGAAGATGTAACCGACGACGATGACAGCAAACGAAAAGAAATTAATGAGAAAGGGAAAAGAGGTCGTCAAGGAAAAGCTGATGTGCCTAAGAAATCAAAACCACCAGCTGAAGAGCCTAAACCTGAGATAGTCCAAGATACTCCACCAACTTTTGATTTCGCTTCTATTGCAAACAAACAAGCTGATTCCAGTAGCAAACAGAAATCACAGAAAGGGAAAAAAGGAAAGAAAGATGAAGGTCAAGTGGAAAAAGTTGCAGAACAATTTAGCGGAATCTCTCTGCAAGAAACTGTTGAGTCTCTTACCGAAATCGGAAAATCTAAAAAGCGCAAAGGGAAAAAAGGAAAAACATCAGAAGAGTCTTCTGATGCTGCACAAGAAAGTAAACAGCAAAGTGGAGAGGAAACTAAATCAACAGAATCAACACAAGAGCCTAAGAGAAAGGGAACTGAGGAAACTACATTACAAGGCAGCGGCGAAGATGACAGCGAATTCACATTTGTTAAATATCGGAAAGGCAAATCGAAACCAAGAAAAAATAGGACGGATTCTGGGTCTGAAGATCTTCCGTCGCCCGAACCACTTGAAAATAAAATAGCAGGCCAAGGAGCTCCTGTGCCCGAAGAAAGCAGTATACAAGGACCTATTCAAACTCCAGAAATATCTGTACAAAGAGACAGTGTTTGCGACTCTTGGATGGATTTACTCGACGAAAGTAATGAAATTCAGAAGGAGGACGACTTTATATCATTAGAGGACTCGGCCTTGGGTACTTCATCTGAACCGCGTCTTACGTTAGCTTCCCCTGACATGGAATCCCTTTTACAGAGTGAAATTGAATCAATACAACTCGTAGAGGCAGAAACGGTCACAGAAATGACTCCCGAAAATCTTAGCGGTGACGGAGAAGTGGACGAATTAGAAAGCATATCAAAAGAGATGAAGCAAGCAGCAGTGGACAGCTCGGTATCATTTGCCCCGGATGTGACTGTAATTTGTTATCCTCCAGAAGAAGACACGCATCAAAACTCATTTGTAACTTTTACGATGTTGAAAGACGATGAAATTGCTGATGGTGAGTTACTTATGTCAACAAGTGACAGTACAGACGACATATTATTACCACCACTCATTCCGATCGAAACCACAGATACTGCGGAAACCTCCCCTCCGGCTTTATTCACCACAACTGATAATAACAAGCGTGCTCCAGCCACTTCTCCAGTTGAGCAACCTAAAAGCAAGGTTTCCACCGAGCCTTCTGTACGGATGCCACGGACATTGATTTCAGATAAAGAGCAACATGCGATCGCTAGCAAAAGCCAAGGAACTGATCGTAGTAAGAGTAAGAAGGAATTTACTTCTGGAACATTAGGCACAAAAGAGGAAGTAGAACGAGGAAGTATTACCACCACGAGTCGTGTTGAGGAGCCATTAATCCAGCAAAGGCAGAAGAGTGATGAGAAGGAAAGTCGCACAATGAGCCATGAGGAAAAACCGCAGCTTGCTTTACATAGCTGTGAATTGAGAAATAATAATATTCCATCAGAACCACAACCACAGCATATGGAAATTCTGGAGTCTAATATCCAACTGATCAACCGTGTTGACTATGCCCAGGCGGAAAGTAGGTGGCAATCTTATCTTGCACAAACTCAAGCAGAAACCCAAACACCAACTAGTACAATAGTACCAAGCACTGAAGGAGTTGAGCCTGTCGCTCCAATTCCTACTTTTCACTCAAAGTCTACTATTGAGACAGAAACTCCTTCTACTATCAAGAACAAAGGAAACTTGCCTATTAGTGTTAGTGCTAGCAGTAGCAATACTTCTCCAGCCAAATCCAAATCACCTAGTTCTCCTTCTGGAAACACAGCAACTAAGAAAGAAACAAGGAAAATTGTCACTTCGATTTCTGCAACTGAAATTGCACCATCCACGACTACATTAAGTAAACAAGTTTCCTCTGATTCTGCAATAATGGCACAAAAATCCCCATTGTCTTACAGTCAAATTGTACGTTCTGGAAAACCCCAAGAAATTATTTCTGACAGTTCACTTGAGCCTTACGAATTTCTTGACTTCAGTGATGCAGAGAGGGCCTTCCAAGAACAAACTTCCAATACTCCCCAAACAAACATTCAGGTAGGAGACAGCAAAAGGACGGATTTAAGCGAAAATACTAAAGTTACACACGTACCTCAAGATGACATCGCCGGGGAAAATGTGGAGAAACTTGTGCTGGAGAATATCAAAAGCATGGGCAGCGAGAAAATTGAAAAGAAAGCTTCCCCTCTAGTGAAAGCTGCACAAGATGTAGTCAAACAAGTATCACAATTATCCACCAAAATTCAAACAAAAACCCCCGCAAAATCAACAACAAAGCAATCTGAGTCCCCCAAAACCCCCACGCCAGCAAAATCAACAACAAAGCAATCTGAGTCCCCCAAAACCACCACGTCAACAAAACCAACAACTGAAAATGATTTTACCAGTGACAGTCGAGAGTCATTTTTGCACTTGGCGCCAATGATCCTATACAATGACGCTGAGTGTCACTGGAGAGAAAATGAAGAGAAAACAAAGAAAAAGGGAAAAGATCAAGAGAAGGGAACAAAGAAAGGACCCGATGCTCCTCCACCACCTCCACCTCCTCCAAAAGATGACGGACCTGATAGCAATAAAGGACCCGATCGCGGAAGCGGTGGTGGTGGCGGAGGCTCAGGCCAGCAAGGCCCAGTCACAGAATACCTTTATACCAGTCTGCCAGGGATCATGTCCAACTGGCTGGATTGGAGTACCCATTTAAGTTCTGATGTTCAAATTCCAGAACATATTTCCTTGCCTTCGCCAAATACAAATACAAATAGCAATCTTACTGCTACTACCACTACTACGAGGACACCACAGGAAGAACATGGCTATGTAGTCAGTTTAGGGGACAGAGAGATGAGTCATGAAAATTCGGGAGTTCAACAGCAATCTGTAGCTGATGTTTATCTAAGGAGAATCAAGGTGATAGATGCATGTAGCTATCTGTCTGTGTTTGTCATGTTAGAGGTGTCGCTATCATTTCCTATGCTTTCATAATATTTATTACTCTGCAGTCTCATCTCCAGCATTTAACTAGAGCAGTATCTTATCCTGGTTGACAGTTGAGTGTGTGTTGTACCTTTGGTTGCGTGTTATCTTTTATTGCTCTTGGCACAATTAACTTTTAAGTAGCTATGTTATAATAAGCCCGAAGTAAATACCTAAAGCTATTTATAAACCATTATACACTGGATTTTATCTTTTACGAATACTTATTGCAAGGGTTCGTAAATCGTAAACGCAATCTTGTTTGTTATGGAGGTTTAAATTAAAAATACCTATACCTAACTACGTATATCGTCATAATAATATGTATGTCCATTATTATCCATTGTTAATGATAATAATAATAATCTCGTAAACAGTTATTAAAGTATTTACTAAGCATTTATTCGCTAAAACCCTTAAAACCGGTAACCCTACTAATAGTGTTACCAATTTACCTACTCACTCACTATACTGTAATACAAATTCCCAAATTGGTGTAATAATAATGTCTTCACGTTGTTAGCGTACTAAAAATGATACTAATACAAATGTGTTAATTTATCTGTACTAATACAACAGTGTGTTCAACTCATAAATTAATTCAATGAGCTTCGCTTTTATATCTGAAAATGAACGATACAAATAACTTTCTTTTATAGAGTTCTGCAGAGGAAGATGTTAAAGTTCTTAAGGAAGCTGTCGACGCAGCGGTTTCTACCATATCTACGCTTAATGAAAGTGATGCTCAATCTACGTGGGAGAAATCGCTGGTATGTATCTCTTTATTGAAGCAATACTTTGAAAATCATCATAAAGATTTGGGGCCCACATATCCTCCACCCAAAAATGACATTATTGAGTTTGAAGGGAATCGTAATAAATATATTTATGTAATAGTAGCTACTGTGAATTGATTAGCCTTAAATATATGCGTGCGTGTAAGTTTTTCCATGTAGTAAAATAAAATAATCGTCTTTACGAAATAAAGAAAAATTCGTTAACTCGGAAATTTATTTTATTGCATAAAAACTCAACACAGAACGGGAACAAATTACTGGATGTTCATTCATTAGTTTGCTACCGTTGACAGTTTCATTGACACTTTTTCCTGCAACAAGGCTAATTTTTTCATTCAATTTTTTCAAATCTTAAACAAATATTTGCGAATTCAAATTCATTCATGCATAATTTTCACTTTTATTTATTTAATTTTCATGTGACAATTTATTTTTATTTTTTATACGTTTAAATATTTTTTTTGGCATATGTCCAGATTCAGTATATGATAATTTAAGACAAATCGACATGCTTCCTTCCTGTAAGTTTACTCCAGCCAGGCTACAAAATAAAATTATGTCATTAATAGCAGCCCCCTGTTTCGTCATTCGATGTGGGTGGAGGTAGAGGTGTAAGTTTCCTTAATATGAAGCACATTTCATTGCATTTCAAATTTTTTATAGGAACTAATGGGAGGATTAAAAGACTTAGAAGGAGCAGGTGTGACCATTAAGGAAATCTTATCTGGATTGCCAGCTGAAGATCCGGAAGTTCAATCCCTAGTTGCCAGAGTTAAAGAACTGATTGCACAACTAATATCTCTGATGACACAAACGGAACGACTTAATAAGAGTTGCAAGGTAAATAGGAAACACATAAGTATTTATTCACATCTGTTCAATGTGTATGCATGTATTTATATGTTATATAGACGATATGTACTATATAAAGTACTTTGCAGATTACATGCAAATACATGAACTTAAATTTGGACATTCTTTATTTCTTATTATGTGGTAGCCTTATATTATTATTTGCATGTATTTATGTTCTTTTGTTACTGAATAAATTGATAAATTAAGAAAGGTAGATTTACTGTACAGATAATGTGTAAGTGGAAAGTTACGGAAATTTTGATTGAAGGTGTTTGTATAATGAATATGTTTCGGTGTATTTTAGAATCAAATTGATAAACTGAAGCAAGAGAAAACAAGATTGGAAGAGGAGTTAATAGAAAAGCAGCGAATTGAGGTGGTAATGCAAGAAAACCTGAGAAAAGAAAAGGAATTAGAAGAAAGACGAAGGGTGGAGCAAGAGGAACAGGAGAAAATTCGACTGGAATTCGAAGCCCAAGAAAAGTTGCGTTTGGAACAAGAAGCAAAGGAAAAATTGCGAATAGAGTTGGAGGAAAAGGAGAAACTTCGTTTGGCAGAAGAAGCCAAAGAAGCGGAGAGACTTCGTTTAGAGGAAGAAGCAAAGAAGAAAGAAATACTTCTTTTGGAAGAACAAGCTAAGGAAAATGAGAGACTGCGATTAGAGGAGGAAGCGAAAGAGCGGGAGAGACTTCGATTGGAGGGAGAAGCCAAAGAAAGGGAGCGACTTCGTTTGGAGGAGGAAGCTAAGGAAGAAGAGAGACTCCGTCTGGAAGAAGAAACAAAGGAAAAACTCCGTTTAGAGGAAGAAGCCAAAGAGAGAGCTCGTCTTGAGGCTGAAGAAAAGGAAAAATTAAGACTAGAACTAGAGGGCCGTTTAATAAAGGAAGAAATGGAGAAAGCCCGTTTAATTGAGTTGGAAATGGAGCAACAGCGGCTACAAGACGAAGAGAAAGAGAAACTTCGTTTAGAAGAGGAGGCGAGGGAGAAGCTCCGTTTAGAGCAAGAAGCTAAAGAGAAAGCCCGTCTCGAAGAAGAAGCTAAAGAAAAATTCCGTTTGGAAGAAGAAGCAAAAGAGAAACTCCGTCTCGAAGAAGAAGCAATAAAAAAATTCCGTTTAGAGGAGGAAGCCAAAGAAAAGCTCCGCCTCGAAGAAGAAGCAAAAGAGAAACTCCGTCTTGAAGCTGAAGAGAAGGAAAAATTAAGATTGGAACTAGAAGCCCGTTTAATTAAGGAAGAGATGGAGAAAGCTCGTTTAATGGAATTAGAAATGGAAAAACAACGATTGGAAGAGGAAGACAATGAAAGACGTCGTTTGAAAGAGGAAGCTAAAGAGAAAATCCGTTTAGAGCAAGAAGCCAAAGAGAAAGCCCGGATCGAAGAAGAAGCTAAAGAGAAACTCCGTCTCGACGAAGCCAAAGAGAAAGCCCGCCTCGAAGATGAAGCAAGAGAAACACTCCGCCTCGAAGAAGAAGCAAAGGAGAAATTGCGGTTAGCAGATGAAGCTATGGAAAAATTACGTTTGGAAGAAGTTGCGAAAGAGAAGTTAAGATTAGAAATGGAAGCAATGGAGAAAGCTCGCATACATGAAGAGGAAAAATTACGGTTAGAAAAGGAAGCAGCAGAAAAGTTGCGTGTGGAACAAGAAGCATTGGAGAAACTTCGCTTGGAAGAGGAAGAGAAAGCCCGTTTGCAAGAGGAATCAATGCGATTAGAACTAGAAAGGCAGAGGTTAGAGGCTGAAGAAAAAGAGAAATTACGATTAGAACTTGAGGCTCTATTAATACAGCAAGAAATGGAACAAGCACGTTTAATGGAACAAGAAATGGAAAAACAACGTTTGGAAGAGGAGTTAAAGGAGAAACTTCGATTTGAGGCAGAGGCGAAAACAAAACAAGATTTAAAGGAAGAGAATCAACGATTGGAAAGCGAGGCAAAGGAAAAGCTGCGTTTGGAAGAAGAGGTTAGAGAAAAACAGCGTTTGGAAGAAGAGGCTAGAGAAAAACAGCGTTTAGAAGAGGAGACTCGATTAAAACTGGCACTAGAGCTGGAGGCCCAAGAGAAACATAGACTGGAGCTGGAAATGCAACAGCGCTTGATTTTAGAGAGAGAAGAGGAAGAAAGATTGCGATTAGAGCGCGAGAGACAAGAAAAACTTCGGCTAGAACAAGAAGCGCTGGAAAGGGCTCAAGCAGAGAGTAGAGCAAGATTAGAGGAAAAGATTTTACGCGAGGCTGAAAGAAATGCAACAGCATCCCGTAAAGTGTTACTTAAGACTGAACAAAAGGAAGCTAAGAAAAAATCGTCTGCGGACAAGAAGCGAAAGCCCGATTCCAAAGGGAAGCAAGATTCTGAAGCTGCTAATCCAATCGCAGAGGAAGCTAAGCGAATCGACGAAGTAACTCAACGCACTTACGATTCCACAATGATACCGTCCAGTTCCAAAATAAAAGAAAGCAATATGACCGATGTTCAAACTACAGATATCACAGATTCTGCACAACCCCAGCAGTCAGAAGTCCTACACTCAGTTGAGGTGTCCACTTTATTTGTACCTCCACAGGAAGCTGCTCAAATCACAACAGGCAGCTCTGGAGATACTATTTTGACAAAAGTTCAGAGGTCAGTTGTTCGCAGTCAAAAGAAGGAGGTTTCGATGGTCCACTCCTTCCAAGAAGGATCATCTGATGGAAGTGGAAAAATTACTCTTTCGTCTAGTCATTTTGAAGGACAGCGGAGCAGCAGAATGGTCGATGATGGTCAAAGCGCTCCATCCTACAGTGGGGAAGAATCATTCACACTTAAGACACTACAAGGAGAACCCGGGGACCTCCGAGTGAGAGAGTCGTCTGGATCTCGAGTGATTGACCCAGAAATGGCTGAAATCGCACAAGATTTGGATTTGCCCATGGGCGTACCTGCTGATAGTGTGGCTCTCATCCAGCTACCAACTCAAGACTCTTCCCTTCAAGATGAAGAGAGCGACAATGTCACCATTCGTGTTCGTCAAGTCACAAAACATGTAACCAGACGAGTTATTCGTAAACGACGACGCATTGTTAGGAAAGTCGTCATTATCAATGGTGTTGAACATGTTACCGAAGAAGTAATTGAAGAACCCGATGAGATTGATGAACACACCTCCGAACAAACTTCTGGACCAATCATAGATTATACCACACAGAGGGGTCCAAGTCCACAGCCGTTAACCCAATCAGGAGTAACAATTTCTGAAGTAACGGACACGTCCCAGGAAACAGTTCAAGGCACCACGGAAAGCAGGTCTCAAAATGTTTCACAAAATATCTCAGAGCTTCAAACTTCAACTAGTGAACTCAGGACTAGAGACACTGACCCACAGAGCACAGTTCAGGATTCTTCAAAGAAACACAAGACCCCTGAGACTGAACCTGAAATCATGGCACCCTCTCGAAAGGAACGCTCAAAGAAGGATAAAGATGCTAAAAAGCAAGATATGCCAATTTATAAGGCTGGCAGGCATTCGCACGAAGATAAGAGTGTTGATTTGGCATCCGAGGAAATGAAAATTGAAATTAAACCAACCTCTCAAGAAGGAACTCCGTACAAACCTCCTACAACTCCTTTATGGTCAGACGAGGTCGATGAGGAGGAGGAAGAAGATAGAAAAATGAATGAAATGTTTAAAAAAGTGGCCAAGCGGGAATCGAAAGAAGCTCCAAAAACAGAGCCACGGAAAAAGAGGAAGGGCAAAAAGGATAGCCCACCTACCAGTAATGTTGCTGGAAGGGGACGAGGGGATGAATCGGTAGAAGTGAGAGGTCAAATGTCACTGAATGTCGATTTAAAAAAGCTTTCGGCAGGTGAAAAAAAACTTGAAATAGAATCAGAACAAAAGACTCAGAGTGTGAAAGATTCCCCTGATGCTACCCCTCCTCCACCTCCACCTCCATCTAAACCGCTAGATCTTAGTCAAGGAAAGACAGTCGATGCTATGTTAACAGTTATCAGTACGGATGAACGACCCATTGACATAGTGAAGGCAGAGCAACCCGAATTCGAATCAATTTCCAGGATTGAAGTTCCGATCAGTGGCCCGGTGAAACTTGAAGTTTCTTCAATTCAAGAGCAAATAAGCGAAGCTTCAGTCTCAAGGTCTAGGTCAACTGACTCCTCTATTTCGGGTGTAATTGATTTGGATGCACCAGACGTGGGAACTCGTAGCAGTGGTGTTACTCAAACTGTTACATTTTCAGAATCGTCCCAAGCCTCGACTACAGAGCAAGGGGAACCGGTAAAGACCCCTCGTAGTAAAAAGAAGAAACCTCAAGAGAGTTTTGAAAGTGTTACGGAATCCCCTGATATACCTGAAATAGGAGATTTCTCTGCGGTTCATGATTCTGGATTTGATGATATTTCACGACAATTCCAAATTCAGAGCGAAGAGGTTCCTTTTGTCCTTTCAAGAAGCTCGAGTGCCATGGATGATGATGTTCTACGAACTACTCCTGGTGTTGTTATCCAGTCTTCCATACTAATGGGAATAACCCTTGAAACTCAGTCGTATCCCGAGATACCTATGCCTTCTTACACAGAAGGCACTCCTGAAGTTGCAACAGGAGTCCACATTGAAGAAATCCACGAAGATATTCTAGATGACAAAATACCACGCATTCCTTCCAGAAAAAGCTCGCCTAAATCTCATATAGAGTTAGATATTACGCCTACGCCAATCGCAGCCGCTCATATACCTGATTCAGATTCCAAAGAAACAAAACCACCACGTAGAAAGAAGAAGGGCAGGGGAGCGGATAGAGAGGCTGAATCTCAGCTAACAGATCCGACCCCTAAATTTGTAGTGGAAGAAACTACAAGTAGAAGTTCGGCAGATGAAGAAAAGGAAAGATTAAGATTAGAACTTGAAGCCCGCCTTATAGAGCAAGAAATGATAAAAGCCCGTTTAATGGATTTGGAAGAGGAAAGAAAAGAGGAACTAGATTCCGAACTTACAACTAGTCCAGAAAAATCACCTGAATCCGATCCATTTTTAAGTGTTGTTGAAAAAATCATTTTGGGAGATGAAGCAGCAGGTGCCCAACCAACGAAGCCAGTTGAAACTTCCTCTGTTATTAAGCCTGACCGAAAGAAAAAACGGAAAGATAAGTCCAAAAGTGGTAAGTCCACGGACGCAGGAGAAAAGGCAGAACTTTCTCCCATGGATAGTGTTGAAATAACACTGCCTGATGAAACCGTTCCAGAACTTTCACAGAAACAGGAACCTACTACGAAATTGTTAACAGATAACGCCGACCTAGTTAAGAAAATGACCATCCAAGAGAAAACAGAGAAAGTTGAGCTTTCTTCACCAGACATTGGTAAAACAATCCAAGAAACTATTCAAATTGATCCACATCTTCCAGAATTATCACAACAACATGAAACACAAGATCAACTTGTTTTTGTTTCGTCTCATTCCGAAATTGAAGACCGAAATATCACAGTTGACTCAGAAAAAGAAATTCCATTTACAGAAGACCTCCCAGAAGTTTCAAAGAAAACAAGGAAATCATCTGATGCGAAAAGGGAATATGAGTACTCCCGACAACCTACCATCGAGCATGATTCTCTTTTTGCAGCCAGTGCAACAATTGGTGAACCAAGTAAAATTGATACCACCAAAGATAAGAAAAATGACGAGAAGGAAAAGTTACGACTGGAACTTGAAGCACGCTTAATAAAGCAAGAAATGGAGCAAGCACGTTTGATGGATCAAAATGTGGAAAAACATCAGGTGGATGTTCTTGAGACAATTGAAAAATCTGAAGATACAGATTCAGTAATGGTACCTCAGGAAAACCCTGAAGAGATGAAGACTGTCTTGCACACCATTGAGAAGACTGCTGAAATTCCATCTGCTGAAAAGGTTGAGCAAATTACTTTTACTATTGAGAAAGAACAGATTCCTAGCGATCAAGCAAAAACAGCCGAAGATATTGCGGCAGAAATTCCAGGAAAGAAAGCAAGTGAAGATGTATTCTCCATATCAAGTCAAATCGTAGAACAAAGTGTGGAAATTTCAGGGGGAGATTTTGTTGTTCTCAAAGAAATCGTTGAAATCCCGGACCAAATCGAGATAATTGGCGGTTTACCTGAAATAGAATCATCAGTCACTAAGAATATAGAAATTATTTTACCTGGACATGAAGCCGCGGAAGGGGACCTTCCCGAAGCTACTGGCAAAATTGATCAAAGTGTGACCGAGCCAAAAGTTCCAAAGACAAAGAAAAGGAAACAAAAGAAAGAAAAGACTGTTGCTACACCAGTCGAAATCTCTTCTACTCCCGAAATGCCCAAAGAAGCTTCTAGTAAAGATACACTACCTCCTTCTGCCGAAGTTGAAATCGGCAAAATTGGTGAGGAAGCTAAATCTCCAGATATTTCTCCTGAGATGGCTCATCAAGGAGATGAGGCATTTAAGAAAATATCACAGGAGAGGAAATTGGAAATAAAGTTACCGTCTGAAAAGAAAGAGCCAGATTCGCAAGCTTTCCCTTCAGACATGAGTGAAAATGTTTCCGAATATTATGAAGATCAGAAGCAAACTGGCGAAGTCGCTACAGCCCAGAACATTGCCACGGGTCCTTTTGTCTCTCAAGGCACTCATGTATTAAGTCACGCTGAATTTGTGGAAATAGAAAGACTGAGGTTAGAAGCTGATAGGAGAAAGTTGAGATTAGAACTAGAAGGGCATTTGATAGACCGAGAAATGGAACAAGCCCGTTTGATGGAACAAGAAATGCAACACGATAGCCCCGAGAAGACACTCACTACGGTTGTAGTCCCTACAGAAATGCGTCATGAAGAACAGTTAGCAAAACAAAAAACAAAAGATCCTTCTGATATTGTTTCAATTACTGGGCAAGATACCAACGTTTCTTCCTCGGATGTCGCTAAGATTGGCATTGTACCTAAAGCAGTTACAGAATCCATAACGGAACATCCTGGCAAGAAAAAGAAGTCTGCCAAAACTTCCAAAAAGCAAGCTGAAGCTAAAATAGATATCCAAACACGTCCTGAATTCACCGAGAGCTTGTTCCCAGATGAAGCAGAACAAATGCAGGAAATTACTGAAGCTGTTCAAGATATCGCAGAGATTTCTTCGATAATTAGTGACAAGGATACTGCTTCATTCGTCCAGGGCCCTCATGTATTAAGTCACGCAGAATTTGTAGAAATAGAAAGACTGAGGTTAGAAGATGAAAAGAGAAAATGGCGACTGGAGCTGGAAAATCGTTTGATAGAGAAAGAAATGGAACAGGCACGTTTCATAGAGCAACAGATGCAACAGGATGCAACAGTTCCCATGTCGTCGCCCACTGATTTGGTGGAAGTTAAAGCAAGTGGTGAAATCCTTACTCCCAAAGAACTTTTACCTTCTAGCACTGAGGTCCAAGAAGAAAGTCAGAAAATTGAGGAAAGCATTTCAGAATCACCACTCGATCAGAAAATATCAATAACATTAAAAAAGAAAGAAACAACAGATGTACTGCCTCAAACCACAACCGTTAAAACATTTGTAATTGGAACGTCAACTGTAGTGAAAACTAAGCTACATCGTCCAGATAAAGTTGAACACGCTATCGAAGAGACTGAAGTTACTGAAGCTGTATCTCAATTAGAAAATGTCGACATTGCAGTTCCTACATCCACAAAGAAAACTCGAGTCTCATCTATAGTTGAAACTATCAGTCAGGTTAAAAGTGATTCTGATCCAGGAATGATTTATACGACCAGTCAACTTGTCACAGAAATACCAAAGGATCTAGATAACAAGAAACAATCAGATATCCTCGAAGCTTCAGAGGTCACTCAACCAATCACTTCAGAAATTCACGAAGTTACGATGAAAGAGCAAGACACACTTGAAAAAGTGTCTCCCGTGGAAGCTCATATAGTTGGACCTACTGTGAAAATTTCAACCATTGTTACCGAAGTAAGTACGGTGACGACTACAGTACCAACCAATATTGATATCCAAAAAATTGTTCAAACACCCGAACAAGGCACCCCCGAATCAGTTACAGTAGAACAGAAAGATGAGTTCTCAAAAACTGAAGAAATGACCGAACCAACTCCGGAAAAATTAATGATGGAGCATTCGGGTAATACAACCCCGGGTCTGGGACAAGACGCTATTTCGAAGGATAAATCTCGATTGGAATTGGAAGCGCATTTAATTGAACAAGAAATGGAACAAGCACGTTTGTTAGAGCAAGAGAGCAAGCAACACGATCTCCATGAAACTACTCTTGCAACCGATACAGTAAAAGATGACATATCGAGAGAAAAATTCTCAGTTCCTCAAGATACTCAAAAAGAATCATCTACCAGTAAGCAAACTAAAAAGGGGAAGGCTTCTAAAAAGAAGGGTCCCAAAGATACTGTACCAGCTACTGAAGTTAAACTCGAAATCGTTGAGAAGGATGATATAATATTTCCACAATTGATTGTAGAACAGATTGAGTCAGATCACCCTGTAATTATAGACGCTGCTTCTGTCACGGCCACAACTCAACAAGAAATTATCCAGACAAGTATTGACACAAGCAAACCTTCTCCCATTGACTTAGCTGAAACAGTCAAAGAGAAAGATGATGCTGATAAATCAACTTCACAACAGGAAGGAGTCGTCTCTCAGGTGAAAATCCAGAAACTGGTCGCTTCCAGTGTCGAAATCAAAATGCCTCAAAATCAGGAACTAGAATATCAAGAGTCTGCTCAGCCTGAATTGCCAGTTGAAATACGCGAAATTCTCGAAACAAGTGCTAGTGTTGTTGAAGAACCTTCACATGATAAGAAAAAGAAAGAATCAAAGAAGAAATCGAAGAAGGGTTCCAAGGATGCTAAACCCGTAGATGTTAAGCAGGAAGCTAGTGGTATCCCATCAGAAGTTACTCGTGTGGAAAAACTGGACGACCGTTTTGAAGAGGAAGCTAAAGAGAAACTCCTTCTGATAACTAAAGAACAGGAAAACGTAAGATTAGAGCTAGAGGCACGTTTAATAGAGCAAGAAATGGAAAAAGCCCGTTTGATGGAACAAGAAATGGAAAAGCAACGATTGGAAGAAGAAAGAATTCGTACAGAGGAAGAAACTAAAGAGAAACACCTTCTGATAACCAAGGAACAAGAAAATTTAAGGTTAGAGCTTGATGCACGTGTGATAGAACAAGAAATGGAAAAAGCCCGTTTGCAGGAACAAGAAATGGAAACACAGCGGTTGGAAACAGAAGAGAGAATTCGTACGGAAGAGGAAGCTAAAAAGGAAGAAGCAAAAGAACGTGTCCGTCTCGAAGAAGAAGCAAAAGAGCTTGCACGTCTCGAGGCAGAAGGGAAAGGGAAAGCCCGTTTAGTGGAAGAAGCTAAAGAGCTTGCCCGTCTCACAGAGGAAGCTAAAGAGAAAGCCCGTTTAGAGGAAGAAGTTAAGGAGAAAGCCCGCCTGGAGGAAGATGCTAAGGAGAAAGCCCGGCTGGAGGAAGAAGCAAAAGAGAAAACCCGCCTGGAGGAAGAAGCTAAGGAACTTGCCCGTCTTGCAGAGGAAGCTAAAGAGAAAGCCCGGTTAGAGGAAGAAGCTAAAGAAAAAGCCCGCCTGGAGGAAGAATCTAAAGAGCTTGCCCGTCTCGCAGAGGAAGCGAAAGAGAAAGCCCGCCTGGAGGAAGAAGCTAAAGAGCTTATCCGTTTAGAGAAGGACGCTAAAGAGAAAGCGCGTGTCGAAGAACTTCGTTTCGCAGAAGAAGCCAGGGAGAAATTGAGGTTAGAGATTGAGGAGCAAGAAATGCAACAGCTAGAATTAGAACGATTACGTATCGAAAAAGAAGAAAGGGAAAAATTGAGATTAGAACTTGAAGCCCGTTTAATAGAGGAAGAAATGGAAAAGGCTCGTTTGATGGAACTAGATATGGAAAGTCAGCGGCTAGAAGAAGAGAATCTTCGTCTCCAAGAAGAAGCTAAAAAGAAAGCCCGTCTCGAGGAAGAGGCAAATGAGAAACTTCGGTTGCAAGAGGAAGAAAAGTTGCGTTTGGAGCTTGAAACTGCTGAAAAGCTGCGTTTAGAGCACGAAACTGCAGAAAAGTTGCGTCTAGAACAGGAAGTTGCAGAAATGTTACGTTTAGAACAAGAAGCTGCCGAAAAGTTACGTTTAGAACAGGAAGCTGCAGAAAAGTTACGTTTAGAACAAGAAGCGGCCGAAAAGTTACGTTTAGAACAAGAAGCTGCCGAAAAGTTACGTTTAGAACAGGAAGCTGCAAAAAAGTTACGTTTAGAACAAGAAGCTGCCGAAAAATTGCGTTTAGAACAGGAAGCCGCAGAAAAGTTACGTTTAGAACAAGAAGCTGCCGAAAAGTTACGTTTAGAACAAGAAGCTGCCGAAATGTTACGTTTAGAACAAAAAGCTGCCGAAAAGTTACGTTTAGAACAGGAAGCTGCAGAAAATTTACGTTTAGAACAGGAAGCCGCAGAAAAGTTACGTTTAGAACAGGAAGCTGCAGAAAGTTTACGTTTAGAACAGGAAGCCGCAGAAAAGTTACGTTTAGAACAAGAAGCTGCCGAAAAGTTACGTTTAGAACAAGA
>JAQFYC010003772.1:0-19535 GCA_034694165.1 Tomocerus mixtus
AGAACTGGCTTGTATTGGTCCACAGCCACGAAAATGTTTTCTTTTGTGATTTCATGCATCAGGACGGACCAGACTCCGGCTTTCAGGTTTCGGATCGGGAACAACATCCCAAGGACGTGGGTGCATCGAAGAACAAGAATTGCAGGAGCCTCATTGTAGGGAATGTTCGAGGTCCCAATTGTGAAGGCAAGAACCTGAAGGTTCGTGTAGATGGCTCCTTTGCTTTTCCCTGTGGTTCCACTCGTACACAAAATAAGAAGGGGATCATCCAAATCAGCGTCAATGCTTTCGGGACAAGCTATTCAGAATAAATCAAAAATTATTAAAACAATAATTTACTCCTGAGAACCAACTTTTACATGAAATTGCGAAAAGAGTTTGAAAAATAAATAGAAATTTACCTGATCCATCATCCTTAAAGATTTCGTTGATATTTGTGCAGCCTTCAACGTCTCCAAAGCAGATTATCTCAACTGGCCACTCAACTTGACTGATGGCTTCTTTCACCTGGAGTACAGAAACAGGGTCGCACAAAATCCATTTCACATTCGTCTCTTGAATCCGAGTCAAAATTGTATCTTGGGTATCTTCCGGGTAGGAACTGTACATAATCCCTTGATTACGCCACACTCCCAGAGTGAAAACGAAAATCTTGGTCACATCTGTTGTCAAGTAGAGGACAACGTCACCCTTCCTCATCCCTCGTTTGTACATGGCACTGGCAACTGAACGACTCATTGGATCCGCATCAGTAAAGTTCAATGTCTCCCCAGTAATTGTGTTCGTCTATTCAAAAATATTATGGTTATTATAGAATTAATATATGGTACATTACATGTATTATTTTTTCCTATTCATTAAATGATACATTTCAGTTAAATAATTTTGTTAATTGACACTCACCAGCCATTTTGTCCGTCCAAGATCTGCGTTCTCTTGTGCAGATTTCAACAAATACTCGCAGGCACTCAAAGTTTCCAATTCTGGAATTGGAATTCGAGGATAGCTGCTTTCCAAAATTGGATCTTCTTCAAATACACCTTGGTTTGGTAATTGTGGAGCCATTTTAGCTGGTTAATGTAATGTAGATGGATGGTCTACTAAAATGATGAATTTGCTTTGCACTAGTTTGCTAGGCAATTCACTTGTTTGATTGAAGTCAAAGCTGTGAGTGATTTGTTTCAGCAAAAGTCTCAACTATTTATATCACCAACATTTTCATATCTCTTCCCTATTTAAACACGTATATTAATTTAGACTCGGATCTATGTTTAATGTTTAAAGAATGATCTCAGCGTTCAGTTAAATTCAGTCATCACGAGTAAATCATTGTACATTAACATCAAATGGGAAATTCCACTTGTTCGGGAAGTCCTATTACAAAATTTTGACTTCAGAAATAAATACATACCTAGGTAATGTTGTATTTGTATGTAAGTACTTATGTTCTGTAATTTTCTATGTACTCCCTATATGAACTTATACAGTAGACTGTTGCATTGTGTATATTTTGTAGGTACATTGGACTGATTTGTTGTTAGCCTCCAAAAATAGTGAAGTCCGAGAATTTTGTATGTGCCTTTGTAGAGAGCAGTTTTGAAAACCTAAAATATAGAGTAAAATTGTCTAAGTTTTTAAATGCATTATTTCCCAAGATGTATATATTTCCATGAAATACAAATGCTAATAGTGAAAAAAATTATTCCCTATTTCTCTTCGTTTACAATTTTGAATGGATGAATTTAGTTAATGATAATTTGGCATTATGTTTTAATTTCCGAATTTTAAATTTTTCAATAAGACTACAATTAATTTTCGTAAGAACATTCAAAATCGTGTTTTAATTACAAAATATTTAATGGTGAACAATATATAAATATATCAGTTTAGTTCTTTAGGGAGAATGTACTGTACATCAAAAGAAACGCTTCTCAATAAAAGGACAGAGGAAAACCCACTTCAGGAATTAAAAATAACAATATCATAAAACATATTTACTATTACCTATAAATAATATATAGTATATATGAATGTATAGTATCGGTAAATGATTTTATATCTGTATCATGGAGATGATTGACAAGTAATTAACAATATTACTTCCAATAGCCAATCCAATTGACATTCGGAAACAGCCACACGTACTTCAACGTTAATAAACATCAAGTAATTTCTCGACAGCTTTTTTACAGGTTTTCCCATCAATCCCAGCAGTCCTTGTACCAATTAATTTGAAGATGTACATAGGTAGTTTACAATCAGAGTGCTCAAATTGTGGTATAAGTATAATAATACGCCAATGATCATCGCCTGTCCTCATGCTACTTTTCGGTGATAAAGATTACATTGGTGTGCAATATTTACTTACATAATTGGCAAGGCTTCTTGTAACCGGAAATAAAAGTTTCATCATTATTTGTCAGTTTTGGCAAAAGACACTTTATCAATCCAATACCTGTATATTCGTTGATAGTATTACATCATATTACACGGAAGTGCCACAGCCATAGTTTAAAATAACTATAACTCTCGTATAATTTAAGAAAACATAGGAAGTAAAATAAACAGTAAAAAATTGTATAAGCAGTGAAAAGTTTTTGACTGAAAATCGGTCAAAGTTTTTTTGTTTTTCTAGAAGTTGGGGAAAGTTATGATTAGAAATAATGGCCATAATTTTGCAAATAAAACACTCATCAGGCATCTTAAATTATTTTCTTAGCGGCCAAATTGGAATGATATATTCTTTGCATGGGTACATTAATCTTGTTCGCTAACTAATCTTACAGCCAAATATAGGTAGGTGAGGTGCTATTGACTTATCAATTCCTGCAGGAGATCGAGATGTGCCAATGACAATGGAACAAAATGATAAAATGTTTCTATCTGAGGAATTTTCGTCATAATATCTTTTATCCGTCCGCCTACTGATGTACCTATACCTATACTCAGGTTGTCAATTTATTGCCATAAAACGACCACCTAACACCTAGCCTAACCTACAACTTCAGATAAGATACAATATATTACTATAAATATAGCCTTCGTACTTCTGTCTTCGTACTGGCTAAATATTGTATATTTATTCTGTATCGCCAGATACAGTATGGGTTTAATTGTCAATGCTGTCTGTCCGTGTGTCTGTCAGTCAGTTCGCTCTAAAACTTTTGAACAAGCCAACATTTTTGAATTGTATGTTCAGAATTCAAAAAGAAGATGGAGGTCCAAAGTAATCTTGTCTGGACCAATTTGGCCCCACCCCATGGAGTTCTGGCCACGCCCACTTATTTTTTAAATAGAAACAAGTCAATTATTGTGAGGTATCGTTGGAAAGCTGTTGACGTAAGGAACTCAAATATGGATCTCAATGTACCCCATACATGGGGCAATGTGAGATTTTGTGTGAATTTAGTAGTAAATGTCTGTACTATGTTATTTAATACTTGGATGGATACTTGGACAAACTATGCTATACTTTTTCCATAGTAAGCTACAATAATTTCTAGGTTAACTACATAATTCGGTATATTGTATATTTTCTCACTTTATGAATTTTTAAGCATTTGCCTTACTTATAACCATGATTAGTAATGTATTTTATATCTGAATTGTCGAATGGTAAATAAATACGTGGATGTATAAATAAGTACAGATACATTGTTTGTGTAATATTTAGTCCACTCGTAGTGAATTCCTTATAAATGTACTTATAAATGGAAAGTATTTGATTCCTAATTGCAATACACAAATTCCCTAAAATGATATTATTATGTACTATATCGTGTATAAGTATATGATTAAGGAAAAGTAATTATAATTTTCTTCAGTGCATAAGTGCAACAAAATAATGTAGTACTATGTTGCATATTATTACATTGAAAGTAAACACAAATGGTTCGTATTGTGCTGATGAGTACTTATTATCTCTCGGCAGGCAGCGAGTACTAAACTGGTCGCTACCTTGTTGGCCGTTGCTTCATAAGTACAGAACAGCCATTATCTTGTTTTGAAAAAATAAAATTATTGGTTCACATTTTTAATGTCTTCGGAATAGCAGAAAGCTAGAGCTATATGTAAAGTAATTTAATAAAATATAAAACAATAAAAATAATATTTTTTTATAATTTGGGGGTAAATTTCAAAAAATTTCCCTCCCACATATTTCGAAAACGCAAGCGTTGCGTCCAATGGACACAAAATCCGCAAATAATTAAAGGTAGAGCAAAAATTATAAGACAAGCAGAAAGTATTGCAAAAATTGATATCTTCAACCGGAAGAGACAATGTCGACAAAAGCAAATATAAATAGTTATACTTGTTTAGACTATTTTCATCAATAGAACTGATCCAGTTTGGGTTAGACTACGCAGAATGTCCACTGACGATACAGTAAATACAGTTGGACACCCATTGTCAAAATGGTTTATTACATATGAAGCTCAAAGTAAAATCGAGCTGTGCCTGTACGTAATGTCGCTAACTTCGTTGATACACAAGAAGCCCCCGCTGTATTAAATCAAAGGTTAAATATTATATCTATTTAAGTAGCTTTTTTTGTAAAAGGAAAGCTGATTGATCACTATTAATTCGTTGATTCAGGTTACAACTTTAATTAATCGTTCTCTATGTTTGACTGTAGTTCTCTTCTGAATGCAATTGATATGTTGGGACAGGAGCGAAGACTCAAAAATTACTGCATTTAAGTAAGTGCAATATTCTGCTTCTACAGTTGGGAGATATTATACTTTGTCCCCAGACGAAGATAATTAATTGAATTACATTAAGTGGACCATTGCTTAATCAATTTATCCCATTTTTAATGTATTGTATGCCATTGGGATAAACATTTTGCATTAAATCTTTAATTTTCGGTTGACGCAATATTAATTCCCCACATTATTGTACTAATATACCCATGCATCTTTTTCATGCCATTTTTTCGTAATTCTAGTACCTACTATTTCCTTCATTACAAGGGTATTCTAACAATGAATCAACATAGCGATACACACCCAGTGTATGCTTTTGTAACAAAATGTGCTACAGTAGATAGTCAAATTACTGTAATGATTTTATGGAAATTGGTATTAATACTTCAATATTCTAGGTAGTATTTTGAATCAAGTAATAACGAGAATAGCTGCAGAATACTTTTACTATTGTAAAGATATTTTAATAATACGCATTTTTGACTACTTCAGACAAAGTTACCTAATTCGTAGTTCGTAACAGTATTGTATGTGTAATAATAACTTTTGGCAGTTGTTATACAATATTAATAGCATCTGCAGCGGAACCTCAAAAATCCGCCACATCGTCCACCAGATCTTCCATCTCGGCAGCATTTCCTCCAACATGAGCTGGTGTCAAACGGGCATCGAATGCCGAGAAAAGATGCATCTCGTCCACATCGAACATCAATTGAATCATCTGAACAGTAACAATTAGCAGTCAGGGAAGGAGTTATTCCTCCAGCTTGTAGGGCTCCAACAACACCTCCTCCTCCTGTAGATAGTGCCGAAACAATTTTTACAAAATCCAACTTGACCCCGTAAGCGCTTCCACAATTCCCAACTTTATAGCCGGCAAGACAACAAAGTGAGTCACAAGTCAAACTTTCAGAATCCTTAGGTCGGCCGACTGTGGTTTGGCATGTTGTACTGGGATTAACTCTTCCACAAATACCGAACAATTCATTCGTATCAACATTTCTTGCTTTGGCGGCTTGAAATCTTGCATAGCGGTTTTCCACGGCACCTACATCCCTTCCGCTGGCATAGCTGTAAGAAATTGCCTCTGAAAGAATATCAAAATACTGATTAATAGAATTTTTTACATTTTGGATTAATTTACCCATATAAATATTGGAAACTTACGTGATGAAACTGTAGAAATTGCTGATAATGCGAAGGCCATACAAAACAGCGTCAACTGCATTTTAAAAGTACAAAATATGTGGACACGCTTTCAGTAGAGGTAATTGTCAAATAAACTTTTAGAAAATGAATATACTCAGCGAAGGGAATACTGCTTCTATTTATACGACTTGATATTTCTGCATACATGCATCTACATATTGGCCTTTTGCTTTCATAACATTTTATTGCAAATTCGAAAACAGGAAATGGGATTATCAAAGTTAAAAGAGATATTTGTTTCTTATGATACAACAAAGAAGTGTTAGTATGTTCATAGTAATCATTATGGTAAAATGACACTTTTATATTTTATGGTAATTTGCACTTGACACCTGTACCCAAATCAAGACTACATTTGACAGACATTAATCATAATACTAAACTGCAATGTATGACAAAAATCTAGAATCTACGCTAGCATTGTATACATTGGATGCAATTGTACTCAGAATGAAGTTCATGAACATAAAAATTCAATATTACGGCGAAATTGAGATTTTACGGAGGAAATACCAATTGTATTCATACATTTACCACCTGTTAGCTATTATTTAATAAAATTAGTGCGTTTTCAATTCAACTAAAGATACAAAATTGAATTGCGACTTGCGAGTAATATATTTTGAACTTCTAGCTACTATGAAAGAAATATATCATAAAATATGCCTAAAATCAATGCACACCACATTTATACTTTCTACATTGATTTCGACTGATTAATAAACAAATGAGTCACCACTCGAGTCGTAATTCTCACTATACTTTAAATGTACCACAAGTTGTTTGCATTTGTGAGGGCGTTTCACACAAATACTGATTTACATTAGCAGCATATCTTCAAAAGAAATGATTTACATTTCCAGTGATCGTATCGTATGTATGGTACAATTATGTAGGTATCCACCCTTCCACCCACGTTATACACACTGGCATAGGAAGGAATCATGTTGCCAATTTACTCGGATCATATCAGATTAGTAAAATGACTAAATGGCTAGACCCTTTTTTCAATAGGGCAGACGTGGTCACTTTATTTATTTACAAATTTATTATTTGGTAAGTGATTATAACAATGCCAACTTGCTACCTAAAATAATTCAAGTTTTAAAGTAAAAAATTGAGTCTTTTGGTATTTGTAAAATCTTTAAAAAATCATTTTGTTGCAAGTATGGTTCACATTTACTTATTATATTTAGTATATTGCCAATAACTTCGTAAACTCATTATATATCAATTTTATATAGCCAAATAGTGCCAATTTATTATATTAATCGCATTTGCATTTGGTGTGCAAAAATCCGCCACATCGTCCACCAGATTTTCCATCTCGACAGCATTTCCTCCAACATGAGCTGGTGTCAAACGGACATCGAATGCCGAGAAAAGATCCATCTCGTCCACATCGAACATCAATTGGATCATCTGAACAATAACAATTAGCAGTCACGGAAGGAGTTATTCCTCCAGCAAGGGCTCCAGCACCTCCTCCTCCTGTAGCAACAGTTCCAGCTAGTGCTAAAGCAAGCTTTGCAAAATCCAACTTGACCCCGTAGGAGCTTCCACAATTCCCAACTTTAGAACCGGCAAGACAGCAAAACGAGTCACAAGCCAGACTTTCGGAATCCTTAGGTCGGCCGACTTTGGTTTGGCATGTTGAAGTACTTGGATTAATAACCCGTCCACAAATACCAAACAGTTCATCTGTCGTAGCGTTTTTTGCTTTGGCGGCTTGATATCTTGCATAGCGGTTTTCCACGGCAGCTACATCCCTTCCGCTAGCGTAGCTATAAGGAATTGCCTCTGAAATAAATGTAGAAATGGTTCTTATTTTGAAAATTACCTAAACAGTATTAATATTTCAAATTATGATTAATAATTTCTGTATTATTTTCCTTACGAGATGAAACTGTTGATATGGTCGACCCAACTGCAATTAGTAATATTAGGTTCATCATTTTGTAAGTACTAGCTTGGAAATCGACACTCAAATTTTTGTTAGCTGAGCTAGTTGAGCTATAATTTAATAGTGATAAAATACCAAATTCGGGGTTGCTATTTATACATGTTTGGAATTATGTCAGTAAGGAAAACTATGATCAATATAATATCATTTTGACAGTGCTAACATAAATAATTCATCATAGATACTAGATAATTGCAGATTATCAACTGCTATTTAGTAAATAAAAAATATCTCATAGCAATGTAGTATATGATAATGCAAACGTTTATTCCAAAAGTAGGTAAAAATTAGTAATAAATATTGGACATCAATAACATTTTTCAGTTAAATCATTGCAATTTTAGGTTGTTTAAAGCTTTACATGGTTTTGGTATTTGTGTTTCCGCATAGCATACGAACATTTATCTATTCAACTTAAAATGTGTATCTCTACTACTGTAGTAGTTTTACATTCAGCTACGTGCCCGTACACTTATTCACCTATTTATGCACGAAGTTCACTTTACAGATACGTTCGGGGTCCATATAATAAAAATAACCTGGTAACATTATTAACATTATTATGCTGTAAGCGTGACGCACACAATTACTATATTACACGATGTCACAATGGACTTCAACGAACATTAATATTGATAAGGAAATACAAATAATAACTATCCACGTAGGTGATTATTTATTAAAGCATGGCTTTGGTTACTTAATTTAAGAATCAACAACATAATATTATAATTATTCATTTGCCAAACCAGTAACTCATAATTCACATAATTTTCTTCGTAAGGTCGAGTGTTACTCATTGGGATTACAACAAAATATAAATTGCTAACGCTATTGTTGTGGCATACAATTATTGGAAGTTATTTAAACGAGATTCATTAAGGGAAACAACATAAAATATAATATTTTGTGAAAGGGAAGCTTTTATTTTATTGGTAAATGCACCAAAATGTAATGTGCGTAACTTTGAAAACACAAATAGGTAATAGTCATAACGTCATACAATTAAATCTTTTTATTATCCGTTGTTGTATATTATTTTTTTATTCTACCTAGCAAGTAGACAGACTTTCTTCATTAGTTAAATATTTCCTCATTTTACCTAGTATTATGGAGATAGCTACTACTGTATAATATGATTTAATCGAAATACTCAATTTTATACAGGTTAAAGGAGTAAATTGTATTTTTCATGATCCCACAAGGTCACTAGGATTGAATACAGTATATTGTACAAATCAAACTATTTTGGTAGGAACAACCATAAATGGGAGCTAACCCTAACGGGAAAAGAATGGTTTTTTAACGTGTAAATACTCTTTAATAAACCATTCTGTATGAATTCACATGTTTATATTTGTTGCTATGTGTACTTTTCATTGTCTACAATAATTTTCGCAATTAATTTTCGATCCGTATTATCAAACAAGTATTTTCATGTTAATTGAACATCTTGGTTACATGTTGAGATTATTCTGTAGTCACAGTTTCAAAATAGCTTGTGAAAGCATGTTTGTATCCTACGGTTGCCACAGACACTGTTAAACAATAGAGTGTATATTACTGCCTTTAAAACACTATTTATTTAAGTAAGTCGTGATGGCTATGTAGGGATTTCAACGGACCAGTCAGCGTCAGCGGATTCGATTCCCGCTCGTGCAAAATTTTTGCAAAAAATTTAGTTGATTTGGCAACAAGTGCAAACAAGTATTATTCCACATGTAAATACTCCTGAAAAATGTTTCATAAAAACACTTATTTACATGTGCATTCTAGGTGATCTTTTCTTGTTGCCTAGCACACGTAGAAGGGCTGGAATATTTCCGTTAGGGAACTGTGACTGACGTATATGTAGCCATAACATGACTCAAGTTAAATGCACACCAAGCTCTAGAAATTGTTGTTGACGCTCTCTTTGGTGTATTTTTTCATGATCTAATAAGTGACTCCTTGAACCGAAGGGTCTTCCACACACTGTACAAACATAATTTTTAACTTTTAAATGAACACGCTCTTCGTGCCTTCTTCCCTCTGTACCACTACGAAACCCTTTTCCACAAATCTTGCAGTCGTAGGCTTTGGCTCCGGTGTGTACCCTGTTATGGCCTTTAAGTGCATGATTGTCCTTGAATCCTTTTCCGCAAATTTCACATATTATTGAACGCGTTTCGTCGTGACTTTTCATATGTTTCTGTAATCGACTGTTAGTGGCAGATATATGACTACATATTTCACATTTAAACAAAGAATCTGGATCTCTATGGATCAGCATATGGTATCTTAAAGTAGTCTGGCTGGCGAGTAACTTTCCACAAACATTACATTTTGGTTTCTTAACATCAGGATGAAATTGCTGAGTGTGTATTTTTAGTGAAATGAAATTTGTACACACGATATCACAGAAAGCACAAACGAAAGGATTAGGTCCTTGATGGGCAACTGCATAATGTTCATCCAATTCTTCCACACCTTTGTAGCCTTTATTGCAGAACTTGCAACAATTGGTGAATTCACTTTGTTCTGAATCATGGGCCTGAAGAAGATGCTCCCGGATTGACTTCTTCCATCTGTACCTTTTGGGACATTTAGGACACTGGAAAGGTTTGCTGATCCCTGTTGACATACAAATAATATGTAATATATCAGTATATTTTAACTTAACACTTATTTTTAAGCAATAATAGCAAATACCGATTGTTAGTAAAACTATCAAATAAAATAACATAAAGTGGACATTTGTACAGTTACCTTTATGAAAGTAAAGGACGTGACCTTCCATATCTACCTTACTCCTAAATTTTAGTTCGCAGCTTTCAATTTCACACTTTACAGTGTCTTTCATACGGGAGTACTTGGTTTGTTTAGGCTCTCTATCATCCCTTTCATTCTTCTTCAAGTCTTTAGTTATTTTTCCTTTAGATTTATTACGCTTCTTATTCTTATTCGAAAACCCTTTTTTCAATATAAACTTCGCGTCTGCATTTGCGCTTCCTTCTTCAAAGCAGTTCATTTTATTATCCCCCTCATTGTAATTTAAAACAGGAACTCCAACTCTTCGCCTCCTTTTACTTTTGGGACCTATATTTTTCAATTCATTCGACTATTGTTAACCTTATAAACTTGTAATTTTGTAAATACAAAAAGTAAAGATATACATATTATATAGTTAGTACCATAACCGTATTCAATAGCTGAGGCTTCTAGATTAGGGGAAGTACTCTCTTCCATCAGATTTGAAAATTTTGAAATACTCTCTTCGTCATCAATATCACATTCACTGTCGAACTGCTCCAGTTTAACCCTTAAATAGTCATCTACATTTAGTTGTCCAACCTTCTCTTCCGGGAAAAGTTCTTCGTCGTCTATCATGCCCCATGGCATCGTGACACAGCCGCCTGCCGCTAAAAGCACAATCAATTAACATAATATGAAATATTTAAATCTCACATTAACAATCATACTCATGACATATTATATTCATAATGCCCAACTACAATAAAATATAATACTTTTAAAATCTGAATATTGAAAATTCCGAATGCCGAATACTATCACTAACCTTTGTAAAACATTTCTACGGTTTGATGGAACGAATAGTTATCCCGATTATTATCCTGGTTCTGATCTTGTCCTAATAATTCAACCGTAATTACTTCATTTAAAATATTCGTATCCGATTTCTGTTCGAGACTCAAATAATTTGCATTAAGCCTTTTACGAACAATCGTGGCTAGTTCTTCCAATCTGGATTTTAAAGACGCAATAAGTTTCCAAGTGAAGTTGACATCTCTTGTTGTTTTCTCGCAAGAAGAGCAGTAGTCAGCAGTTTCGAAATAATTCACGAAAGAATCATTCTCAAATAAAATATCACACAAAGTTTTCGCACAATCTTTTTTCCAAAGTAAAAAAGTTGAAGAGTTGTTTCCTTCTTCATAACTAATTATCTCTTTTTTTATTTTAGTTAATACCGGGCGGCCACAAATTATGCACTTGATTGCCATTTTAAATATTCTTATTACAAACGAAACAGTTTATCACATAATTTGATTTGGTTTCGATGAGATTTTATATTTTACAATTTACATTTGCACTTACTCCAACTTTGATCCAGTTTACTTCCCGCGTATACATTATAACATACGATCAGGTATGTCTCCCTCGTCGCTGTGTTTATTACTCCTTTGATAATACTACAACGACCGTTCTTTTTCACTGAAGATATACATATAAGCCACAATTGAATTTTAACTGGCAATCGGATAATTATGTATTTCAGTGTTTTATTCAACGATAATTATTTCAGGACTTTTGCAGATATTTAGATTACAGTTATGTGAGTAACATTGATCATTACTGTTTGATATCATTTGAATAAAAAATTAAGTTAACCAAAGTTAGTTCTTCAACTTTCCATACAAATTTTATGTACTATGTGTACACGCCAATCACCAAAATGACAAATGACTTCTATTCTAACGCCCCATAATCAAAAATATGTTCTCATTATTCGCAGAATTTGCACCACAATTAGTACTCATACTCTTCGAAAAAACGTAATCTCGTTCAAATGTCAATTTGAAAACAAAAAATCAATATCCCATTTTGAATATTTACGCACAAATTGTAAGCTAACATTTTGGAAGAATATACCTGTGTAAAGAAATGAAGTAAATATTATAGTAGCGTAGAATTATAGTTTGTATTTTAGATTTAGCTTTGTAAAAGAGTTATGAACTTAGTAAATACGCCCCCTCAACAAATCTGAAAATAAACGAAACTAATTAAGAATAAAATAATTAAGCCTTTGTTCAGCTAATCCCATTAATCCTTTAGTTGAACGAATGTAGAGAAAACGCCCCTTTGCTTTCGTACCGGAGTAAGAGTGTACCTGTATGGAAGAGAAAGACTACTGCATGGAGAAGCCTCGCTGTCTGGGCAGACGGGAAGTCTCCCAGCCCAGCTGCCAGCTAAGCAGGGATCTATTTTTGACGTGACCTAGCAAACTTTAGGTACCTAAATAATAAAAAAAAAACAGGGGGCGTTTCTCTGTTTGGAGGATTACTGTTGTGGTAGACGTTGTGTCTGGCTAGGGACATGGGCCCTTGATGGATATAAAAGGATCCCCTTCTCCAAAGGTCTTCACAGCAATTTTTGCATTTCTCCAGTCAACATCTCTCCCTCCGAAGAAGACTTGAGCGAACCTTACCCTTCACCTTAACCTCCAACCCTTATTTACATTCTTCAAGTACCCACTCTACATTCAAAGGTAATATTATTTTCCAATTTCTCAATCTCTAAAATATTTAACTTTTGAAGGAACTTAATTTAATTTTTTTCAGGCTTTAATGTCTTTTATTCATTTACTTATGAATTTTTTGTTTTATTTTTTATTTCCAGATGGCTATTCGTCCCTGCAGTCTGGAGTTGGAATGCCACTTCGCCCTTCCGTCAGATCTCTTCCTGGATTCTGGATACTCAACTGCAGCCAACAGCCCGGATACTGAAACTGCTACTGGAGTGGACGCCACTTCCCTTGCGGATCTTCTGTCGTCTTTCGCCGTTGGACAAGAGTGGACACTGGGCAACCGCTGGAGAGACCTCGTCCTGACATCCGGGGTTCTGGACTCCTTCTACACCGAAAGTGACTGCACATTCTGGATTGATGGACAAAAACTGGAGTCTGTGGACTTGGCGACGCTGGACTGCTACGTGGAGGGACCTTCTGGATACAAATATCCAGTTCATCTTCAACTGGAGGCCTCTTCTCGGATCTCCTGCACCTACCGACCTCTGGAATGCGGACAACACAAGGCCTTCCTCCTCATCCAGGACCAGATCCAGTCGTGTCTCCTCATCTCCGTCTCCAGGAACTACAGTCTCCTCCGTCCTCGTCCAGCTCTCACCGTCGACATCGAAATCAACGAATCCACTGGAGATCTTCAAGTCAGAAAACCTTGGGGAGTCGCCAGCAACTTCAACACTCAACAGGTAGACATTTTTGCATTTACTTTCCCATTTCATTATATGTTTCATTTCATTTAAATGTAATTGTGCCTTGTAGGTGTGTATGGCTAGTAAAATACTTTATTTGAAAAATACTAATTAATTTTGCCTTTTGTTTTTTTGATTTCAGTTGGCGATAGCAGACCGGGAGAAACACGAAGTTCTGGTGTTCGGACCTGATGGAGAGTTCCAGTTCCGATTCGGATCCCTTGGAAGCGGCCCTGAAAAATTCAACCGCCCGATCGCGATGGCCTACGACTGCGCTGGAGATCGTCTTTTGGTGGCTGACAAGGACAACCACCGAATCCAGATCTTCACTTCCTCTGGAGTGTTCCTCTCTTTCTTCGGGACTCGTGGACGTCGAGACGGACAATTCAGCTTTCCTTGGGGAGTCGCCGTTTCCAGGGATGGACAACTCATCGTCGTCGCCGACTCCAGAAACGCCAGGATCCAATTCTTCGACTCCAATGGCCGCTTCCTCCGTCAACTCAGAGAACCCTTCAAGGAGTCGCCTTCGATTCAACTGGTGAGTCTCTTTTTATGTTATTTCCAATATTTCTTCATTTTTATTTTCTTTTACAGGGAAATCGATTTCATAACAAAATATACTAATCCCATTTTTTGTTAATTGTTGATTGCAGGTGAGAATTTGTTCGTGTCCGACTTCAACCTGCACTGCGTCTTCAAAGTGGACCTCAATTCCTGGAGCTGCAGCCTTCTGGTGGATGACACTCTCCTTCGGCGCCCTTCCGGACTCGACGTGGATGAGGGTGGCAACGTTGTGCTCTGCGACTCCAGAAACAACTCCATCAAAATCTTCAACTCATCGACTGGACAACTTCTCCATGACATCCGCTCCGTCGGCAAGGACTCCTTCGACCTTCCTCTGGATGTCACCGTTCTTCGAGCTGGACTCTTGGCCACACTCGATCTCAACGGACGTGTCAGAATCTTTTAGTGATAATCGTGCACATTTTTATTTTATATTTGTCAACTGCATCAATGGAATGAACTCATTTTTAGTTAGTAAAATTCTTGTTAGTTTAGAATACTTATTTTGATACGATGTGTAGCTTTAGTTGTAGCCTTCGTTATATTACTAATGTAGATTGTAGTTCGCATAGCTATAGAATGTAGACTTTAGTTAATTTAAACTGTATATATTATTATTAGGAACAATTTGTAACATTGTACATGAGTCATGCATGCTTAGTCGTATTAATGTAATTTTAATTTCCGAATATCATTTTATCATACTACAATACTCTCAATTTGTAACAATTTTCAAAAAGCTAATAATAAAATCGAATGTTAATTAAATATATAATTTCCCACCGAAGCTTATTTCATGATACTGACTGCATACTCTAACTATACATCTTATTCATTGTTTCGGAACATCGGGCATGCATTCACAAAACAGCATATAATATATAATTCCTACCATCACCATTATCCTGGTTGTATTATTATTTTCATTGTTACTTTTTTTTCTCTTTAAATTCAATCATCGAACTTTTTAGTTAAGCATAATCACATGATTTGTGGTCATAATTTTTCACCAGGTCATTTAATTTCATAATTATGCATTGTGCAAATATTCGTAGAGAATGAAAAGTGTGATTTTTATTGTTTGCATTACTTAACTACTTCCATTTAGGGGGAAAGGGGTGCTGTCCCCGTTGATGAACTACTTGTAACTATTCATATTAATTATTAATTAAGTATAAATTAATTAACATTGCTTGTTAATTAGTTTTTGTATTTTATTGACAGGATCAAATAGCTAATCTCAAAGTTTATTTTGCAACTATTCCTTCCATTGCCACCTGCTGGCCATCTTCTTGCTCCAAACCGGAAGTTGGGAGACTTCTTGAGATACTACAAACAAATTTTACAGTACCTTTTAGAGCAGTTCTAGGGCCTGCCGATGCCATTTGCAGTACAATTGAAAGACCAGAACTCACTACTGGAAATATTGCGATGATGTATGTGCATTCCTAACCTTATCTCTTACATTATATAATATATTCTATACTACGTACTTATATATATTATATAACATTGCAAATAATCAATTCTGACGTAGTATGTCATTTGATTGCTTATTATCCTCCCAAAATGTTTATCCAGACTTTTATTTGCCAATTTAGAATTGTACTCTCAATATTGGCCGCTCTGTGTATATCTGTATACTGCTAATATACTCTGCTAATATACTGCTAATAATATACTCTTCTCTCTGGGAACTCTCCTCTACATTACGTAAAAAACTCACCGTAGCTTATAATAATTCCATTCGTATTGTATTTAACAAACATAAATTCTGCTACATGACAAACATTTATTTAGAATTAAGACTTCCAACAATCAATACTATCTTACATAATTCAATGTGTTCTTTAATTAAGCGTTTACAAGTTACTAAGAATTCTCTAAGAAAAAAGTTTATGTACAACCCTGTGTTAATTTTTAATATAATATTAGGCTAGCTCTTACTCTTATTTTTACCTCTAGTTAGTTACTCCCTACTATATGTGGGTTTGGACCGGAGTCTAATTTACATCTCTTGTACTCATTTGTGGTCTGTCGACAATTTTAATAAATAAATAAATATATTAACAACAATTAATTATAATACTCCAGTTATACTATTTCTTATCTAACTGTATCTTATATTTACAACATTATAATCAAAGTGGAAGTGGTAGAGCCATGCTATTCTAATAAACAAGGAAACTACATTACGTTACGTGTCACTAATTCTGTCTGTTATTCTGTTAACGATGTCATCATTGATTCTCTAATAATGTTTTTGACCATAGCTCCCAGCTAGTCTCCAGGAAAGACATCCGACAACCGTCAAAAGAATATTTAAATATTTCAAGCTCCAACAAATTAAACAGTACACAATTATAAGCAATATTCCATCCATTTTATATACATTCTACCAGTCAATATGCTTAACTCAATTTTTACAAAATTAAAATCTCACAATAACAAATAATAACAGCTATTGAGGCACGTGATAATTACATTCCATTCAAAGGAATAAAACAATTTTAAAGTAAACATGTTTATGCAAGAGATCGCTTTATTATCGAACGTGTGAAGTGCCTATATCCTTGAGAATGATAAATAAATACAATTGAAAGGCAAATGACATTAATTCTAATGGGACTAATTATTATTTAATGGCTAGTGAACTTGAAATGATATAAACCCCACAAATATTGAAAATAGATTTATAAAAGGCGTAGATTAAATGCAGAAATTCTAGTCTCAGTGCTACCAAAACCTAAGATGCTTAAATATTACTTTCTTCTCGCTTTTGTGGCTTTGGTGGTCGCGAAAGATTCTTTATCCTTCACAGATTGTCCCCCAGGTATAAATAAATTGTTATTTTAGAGTTATTTTATCAGTAATACGCGGGATTAAATTATAATATGTGATAAATGTATCCAAAGGAGGAAAAAATACGCCGAAGAAGAATGATATTACGATCGAGACCCTCAAAATCGCTGGATGCCATGCACAGCCGTGTACCATGTTGAAAGGCAGCGTTTTCAATCTTGAGACAGTATTGAAAGTAACTGGGGGTAACTAGAAACGTTTTGTATAATATTTCCCAACTAATTACCAATTCTGAAGTGTGAATAATTATTCCCAATAGATTTCACCACAAAAATGCTGCCTTTTCAGCTATACGCAGTCTACTCATCACCTTTACCAATGGAAGTTCCACTAATTGGTGGAAACTATTGTGACTTTACCGTACCTGGAAAGCCTTGTAATTCTCCAGTCAAAATGAACGACATAATTGAAACTAGAAAGGAGAGCAAAGTTGAAGAATTCTACCCTAGTGTACGTGCAGTTTATTATTAAGTATTAACTAATACATTATGATCCAGTTGTTACAGTTTATTAGTCTCTTAACCTCATTTTCATCCCGTACAAACAAAAAGTATTAGTCCACTTGAATTCCCCCTCCCAGGACCCTTCTTTTGGCAATATATTGCTCCTTTGGCTTAATGTTAATTGATAATTGTTATTAATTAACTTTCAATTTCAGTTTGATGGCAGCATTCGCTTCATAATTAAGGACGACGCTGGAGTCCTGCGTTTCTGTGGCGAATTGAAAGCAAAAATTCAAGGCACTAAAGGTAAACTGCTTTGAAGAAATCCTTCTGTGCAACCCTGATCTTGCATAATTACAATCAACAATTAAAAAACCGTATAACCCCCACGATAAAGCCTTTGCAAAAACCAGAATTAATTCTTATCATTTGATTGAAAAAGTAATGTTTAGTAAATCATAATTTTCTGCATAAACCATCCATCTACTCAGCATATCACTTTCATAGACATTGTTCTTACTTAATTTATTATGTGAGCACAATCCAATATCTTTGAAAATTTGTATGCAACGATTCCTTTCGTAGTGTCACGGTGCATAGCTTCGAAAACTTAGTTTCATCCAATAAAATGCATTTAACCATCATTTAGAGCAATCGTAATTAAAAAAGAAATAAAAAGTTCTGATCCCTAATTTGCAACAAAAAACTCCTGCAAAGAACTGTTTTTTTGCGAGAATTTCTTACAATGATTTCTTGCTTAGCCTGAAATCGCTGAATTTTAATAATATCGTATTAATAACATAAATTAATATGCCTAGAACCATAAATTCTAAACTTAAAGAAGATAACAAAAAATGCATCAATGCGTTATTTCATTCGAAGTTAATATGTGTTTATAAGGTTAAGGTATCTACGCAAAAATAATGCCATCGTGAAATATTATTGCAATAAATAAATCATTTGTTGAAAAATGTATTTAATTTGCTTTTCCTGCCCCGTAGTGCTACACATATACTCTTTAGTGGAAGATAATATTAGCTTTCTAAATCTCACTTAACCAATCATAACACTTTCATAGATGCTTGTTTAAAAATAATTGTGGGTACATAGTACATGGTACTGTAAAAAAGCACAGTATATACATATAGGCTCACATTAAGGTCCAAATAATAAGTACATAATGTAAAATTTTTGATTGTTTATGCCAAAGGAGTAAGATTTAGATACGAAAAGATTTAATGGAGGATGTTGCCCATATGGCAAAATGAAAATTGTGTATCGATGGGAATTCATATTAATATTCATTGCAGTAGATGTATATATATAAGACCTGTAAGCCTGTAATGCATGCATAATACTGCAAGGCGAATAAAGAAGACAAATTTATCCTGAAATTCTGAAACTTTATTATAGCAGAATTTTTGTTCATTTTTGGCATATTATAACGCAAGTTCAGTGCATCACTCATCATGCTCTTATGATGTTCAAGTGCATGATTTTGTTTTAACAAATATTATCTACCTTAAACTGTAAAATTATAAATTACGGATATGTCATATAATAATTATTAGAAAACTATAAATGGTTATAAAATGTAATTATAAAAAGTAATATATTCCTAAATGAAATCAAGGTGTTCGCAAAAATTAAGCTGAATATATGGTTGGCGCCGCGTTTGGCAAAACCGCGTTTGGCAAAAGTATGTCGCCCCGTTTGGCAAAAAAGCAAAAACCGCGTTTGGCAAAATCTTTTTTACGCATGAATCTTTATTTTTAAACATCAAAAACTGGTAATGTC
>JAQFYC010003773.1:0-19533 GCA_034694165.1 Tomocerus mixtus
TCAGTTAAACTAACTGAATTTACAGGAACGTCAGCTACAATCACAGTAAGATGGATATAAAATAGGCGAGGGACGAAGAACATGTTCCTTATGTCAATTACGAAATAAATAGCAATCAAGTAGGATAAGTATTTGCACGTAAGTTACAGGTAGGTAAATATCTTATTTACTTGTAGAATATATTTCTTCTCTATGTTCTATTGGATAATTTTTCAAAGAGGATGTGCTCACTTATATATCAAGTCAAGCAGGGAGATTTTAATGGGGTAAATGGAAGGACTGCCGTAACGTAAAATGGGTAAGCCAAATCACGAATTCACAACACACCAAACCAAATGACTAATTTTTCTTTGCTCACCCCTGGTGGTTAACAAATTGGTGGAGACAAAATAGCGCAATGAAAAAATGGAACTTCGAAAATCATTTCAAAATATAGACAAATTCATATAATTATTGCTAAAAACGACAGTAATTTCACTTTCAGAACACTAAAGTAAGTAGGTATAAGCAGATGCAGTGCAAGTTTATCAGGATTATGGCTGTGCAAAGTTAACAATGTAAATGGTCTCATTATAAAGTACATAAGTAGTATAGCATTTGGTGTAGTAAATGTTTGTCATTGCAAATGTGCAACAACCTACCATTGCAGTTTGATTTGTTTGTCTAGTATTTACATAAATAACTATCTAAGCAAAGGTCACAGAATTAATATTTATTTTACTTCCTCCTACACGACAAAGGGAGATTTAGCTCAGTATAATAATTTGTATTCTGTTAAATGTGATCAAAAAAAAGTAATGTTACGTATGTAGGCATAACTACAATTATGTATAGTATGTGGATACACGGCAACTTAAACATATACTATTATGTGCCACATTCTAACCGCATGTAAGGAATGCGAAATATATTTTGGTTACTTCAGGCGTGTGCTACTAAATGATTAGTTGCATGCAGTTTGCCTTGTTATTCATTATATTGAAATGTAAGTACGAAACCTAAAGAGTCATTAAGTACTAAACAAATCAAATCGACAGTTTGATACCTAATAATTAATAATATAGGGCAGATCTCCTAAGATTACTTTTATGGAGCGTCTAGCAATTCTATGATACTACAATATATACCAGTGCAGATATACAGAATATATTTTTGAAAGAAAGTAAAAGATTGCATGCCTCTTTTACATACAAGTGGACAACCGAATTGTGGCATTGTGATATTATGTAGCACGCTATAAGGTATAGACTTTATGGAGTGAATTGCTTAATCCATTTACTTATATTGCTTTAGAATGCAACAAAATGATTGTGTTATTTATTTATTTATGAAATGGTCATGCGAAATAGAAAAGCTGACACGATGACATCAAATAAAGGCTTAGATAATTCTCGTGAGTGATACAGAGAGATACCCAGGTATTCTACCTAATGAAACTAAAGATTAAATAGTTTCGTTTACATTAATTTTTGTTTTGTGTGAAGAAAACAATTCATTTTTAGGCTAGAAATCTCTAAAATGACTAGAATTTGATTGAGCACTAAAAGTTAGTGAATGTATCGAATGTCAATGCAGTTTTTACGCGAATAATCACTGAATTTTGCCAAATCCATCATTATATCTTATACCAATGAATGTAATATTCTTTTGGAGATCGGGGCAATCCAGTTTACTTTTTTGAATAGTAGTACATATACAAACTTGACTTGCTAAACAAGCCTGTAATTATTAATTTGCTTTTAAAGAAACAGTTTTACAAATAAGTATGTAGTAATTACGCCTTTACTTGTCATTTTGTTACAATAAATCTTTACATGATGTTGCATTTTAAATATGTTTTAAATACCTATACCTATAGTAGATATGCATGAACTATAGGTATACTGATTTCAATAGTATTAATTATTGTCTTTGTGAGGAAATCTCACTAAATTCTGACTTTACGATGACAATTTTTACGAGCAAAATAATCGTAAATACTTCAAAATCATTAAATCTGCTAAATCAACAACGAGAATTTATTCTTGGTCAACTTGTTGAATACTGCAGTCTGTCTGCATTTTCCATCTACTTTTGTAGTGCATTTGATATTACTACTTTCCTATTAACTACTGTACTAATAGAGATGTTTCTCAGACTTGAATTGAAGTGCAGAACACAACTTTTACTAACAAATCATAATAACTGACATAATATTTTTTAATTTATTTACTTAGCATACTGCAGCAAACAAACAAAACTGATAACCAATACTTAGACGTAACTCTAGCTAATATAATGTATGAAAATCTTGCATAACTAGTTCCTTGTGGAGGCGGGGGCATAAACTACTAACTTTTGTTAATTGCGTTGCAACATCTTTCATTAGCGACGCATTAGATATTAAAGCTCTTCCTGCTAATATGATAAATACATTATTACAGATAAAATATGTCCGCGTTGGGTATCTCTTTTTGAGTTCTATACAAAGAAAAGCGTATTATATAAATTACTTTGAAAACTCAGTACATGTATTACTGTGATACAGTAGCTATGTACGTACATAGCGTAGTAATAAAATATTAGCAGAGTTTATTGGCAGGATTTATTTGTATAACATGCTGTATGGTCGTGCTCATTGAAATTAATATAGAAACACAGAAGTATCTGTAGGGGACAAAATGAGGACATGAGTTGCAATCTTGCAATCAAAGCAAATCTGAGGATGAGCAGTGAAGGTAATATGAATGAATGAGCAACGGGTTTTGCTACTGAAATTAGAGAAAATTTATCATCTTATTGCGATATTGAAAGCTCTCTGATAGCTTGCTAATCAGGTAAAGGCCCTTCAAATGCATTTCCTACATTAAAAAAATATAAACTACATCATAAATGTCATCCTTAGTTATGTAAATATAATAAATATACCATGAAACATTTCATCTCTTTTTTGGCTCTTCTCTGTTCTAATATGTGCATGCAAAATTTGTCTGCTCTGGCTAACAATTGTAGTATGTAGTTTTAGTTAACTGTAGCCAGTATGTATCTTTATCTTATTACGCAAATAGTAATTGCATCCTACGTGGGAGGCAACGACACAATTTCACAATTTGATTACCTATATGAACTAATATATGAAGATGTATGAATGATTATCTTCTACAAGTACAAATTGGTAAAGTTAAAAGCTAAACAATAGTACTACTGTATCTGTACTTAAATACGCAAAATAATTTAAACGAATAAGCAAATTGGCTTGGGACACTATAAGCCAAAATTTCTATTTGTGATCTTATCTTGCTGCATATTATTGAAAAGCGAAGTAATATTTACTTTTAATTTTGGATTGTTAAAAAGCATACCCTAAACTAGTGTTAAAGGCGGAAATATTTCAGTAGCATTCTACATATAATAACTACCCAAAATTGTGCGTACATCCCTGTAAGTTTACACACGCAAGCATAAAGCTATAATGTTTTGAAAGGGACTTACCCCAGTGAGAAGGGCATCGGCCCCATCTAAAACAGAGGAGTCAGCACTTGGCTTATTTTTGACGGAGGGGAAGACGACGGCTGGAACACCATTTCTCAAAGTGACATTTCCAGTAGGGACACCGTCCACAACGAAAGTAACATCATTATTGGCTTGAATGTCCGTAGCCAATTGGTCAGCTTGGTCGATGTTCGTGGGAGGGGTTGGAATTTTCTTGATGTTCGTCTGCAGTAAGTCCAGTTGATGCTCCACCGTTCCCAATTCTGACATTATTTGCTGACTCTGTTCGGAATGACACAAAAGAATTCTTAATTAGCATCGGCATTAGCAATTCTATTCAAATAGGCAGATGTACTTTTAGTATCATCACTATTACTTGCACACAGATCTATGTAGATATCTGAGTTATATTTTTGCACGATTCTAAAGATTCAAGGACAATATCTGCATCCAATTTAACAAAAGAATGGAAATGTAATGAACTTTTTAGAAAACGTGTTTTAACTTTAACTGTTACAATGGAGCTAATTTCCTGTAGTTCTCTCTAGTCTGCGAATTTAGAATCTGTTAATGCTTTGCATGGAAGTTTGTATATTGCATTTATAATGTAAGGGAAGGACTGGATGAGCTGAAGCTTAACGAAAACCAATTTTATGCAATTCTCTACCTTGCTCTTGATGTTTCTTATCTCTATCTTTAGTTAAACAATTCTTCTGTGTTTAATAACCAGGCACGAAACAATCCTAATGTTCAAATTGCATTCTTTTGTTACGCATAGAATCCCATTTCACATCGTGATCAAACTTCAGTTTTTGTATTTTGTGCCGACTTAACGTACCTATGCACTAAACATACACATGTAGAGCTCGCATCAGTGTCTTATTAAGTACTTTTATTTATTTAGAAGAAAAAGAACAGTAGAAGGTCTAATCATTATACTTATTTAGCTGCTTTTATAGTAATGTGAAAACACTTTCTCGCAACTAACTTGAATCCTTTGCAAAAATAAACAACACTCGTATTAAGATGCACCTTTACAAAATTTCAATGCATTGGTTATGCGTATTTAGGATTCCTGTAACGCAAAAAATCATTTTGTTTGCAATTGTGTGTATTAAATATTATAGGGGGGGGGGAATACTTTATTAGTATACACTGACTTCAAAATAGAAGGTTGTCTTAAGACACAGTTATATAAAAACATGGTTATTGCAATACTTTTATACCTGAGTGTAACTAAAAGCTAACGTAAATAATTTAACTTATATTAATAAATGTATGAGACGTATGCGTTTTATACAGCGAGTTTGGATTGACTCTTCTTGACTGTTTCTCTTTCTACATTATATTTGTATTGCCATTATTTCGGTATATTTAAGTAGAGCAATTATGCTCAACTCTAGTTCATAACATGCACATGGGTCTACTTAAGTAGTAATTGAATAAAGGCCAATACTTAATTATTAATTACTCTAGGCTCTCTATAATACTAGCAATTAAGTAGCCCTCTGTTTTAACTGCTGTCCATTGTTAAATAAGGTCCTTCTGGTTGTTTGTGCACTAAAATGCAGCATTAGCTATACCCAATAAATACCTAAATACTCACTAATTAATTGGGTACCTACCTATAGTAACTAGTACCTACCAATAACTGGCACACAACACACCCTGGAAAAGTTATATGCAATTCATATTTGCTAATTAACAATTATTCCTTAATGTTAAATGTATATAATTACATTAGCAGTCAAGATAAAGTCGAACCAAGAATAGAATTGTTTCCTTAAGCGAAATGGCTAGTTAATATAATACTAATTTACTTTTTCACATGCCCAACCTTCACTAATACGATGCTTTAACAATAATTCAGTAATTTAAGTTGAAGAAAGCTGCTATCTTGCTTCAAGTGAAGACTCTAAGGCAAAGTTTAAAGGATATGAACAGTTTGTATACAATTTTCACTCTCTAAAACCTTTTGTTTGTCGAAGAACTGCATACGGCAGTAGATTGAATAAGTATACATACATAACAGAGATATGATATTGCATGTAAAACATCGCATCGCCTAACAACAGTTAATCTCATTATTGAGAACCTTGAAAAGTATGAATGGTTGCACTAATTCGCTAATTCAATAGAGAGTCGGTCATTAGTATTAGTGCATGTGAGGTATCGATATCTATCCAAACCCATTTACAAGCAAATTTTAAGTGACGCACCTCACCTTGATTTGCACATTATAAATTGCTATTAGAAGTAAAAAAATTGTTTTAGTTTTGCAAATGACTCTTTCTAAAAGGTGTGTTCTTGCCTGCCATGCCATCAAGTGAAGCACAAAAAATAATTTGATTGATTAGCTTTTAAAGAGAGCATGTCAGTAAGAATCTTTCAATGGATTAGAAACCATGTTTTTTAGACCCCTTGCGCTAAGAAGGTGTATGCTAGTGTGTAACAAGTGAAGAAAGTTTTATCTGACCCGAACCTGACCTCTACATTTCCATCATTCGTGGTCACTTTCCTCCTTTCAACAGGCAATCATAACAACAAAATTTGGTCGACACACACTTAATAGTGTGTAATAATACTGTTGATCATTTTTGACGCTTTAAACATTCAGATTTGAAAATTGACTACCACATTGACAACTAAAAGAACAATGACATACATAATGAATATAAAAAGTTGGATTTTTTCGTTTCATAATACTTTATGTCAGCAAAGTTTATTAAACTGTGTAAAATGAGTAAAATACAGTAGGTGCCCGGAAAGAAAATTTCTCCTGATTAGTGGCATTAATCTCGCAGAGCAGATTATGTAATTATAAAATGTCAATTTGGTGTTTAACAAACTTAAGTAAATACAACTATTCAACGCAACCTCAATTACTTTGCACTCAGGCATAATTCATTTGTAAATTATAAAAAGTATTATCCATGAATTAATTGTATTTATGTATAAGCTCGTATACCGTATATCATATCATGTACAGTTATCATTCTTGTACCTATTATCATGTACAGTACCCAGTTAACTACTAAATAAATGCATATCTCGCCAATTTGCAAAGTGCATTGAAGGAACAAACTCCAATTTTTGCAGAAACAAATATATTGTTTAAGCATTTTCGCAAACGAACTGTATCTTACCAGTTTTCTATTCTTCTGTAAATATTTGTATATAATAATGATACTAAAGGTTTTACTCAAGAATTTGACGGGACTCATTTATCTTCCTCGTGCATAGGCGGATCTTCCTACCTACATACATTTTATTACTTTAATACATAATACATAATGCTGCTAACTTACTCTTACTATTACAACATTGCTAATTTACTTACTAGCACTGCGAGTTGAGGTTGAGGGTTAGACTTACCTTACCTAGTTATATTTAATGCAAGTTTGGGATTTTTCCCTATAGCTATTTGTATGTAGTAATGTAATGCATAGCATGTTTTACTAGCAAAGAATAATTTTTGTGCATAGACAATACATTTATATATCATGTCGGCTTCTACAATAGTGACGACTTGACTTGACATACAAATTAGTTGCCATTAGGTTAGTGATAGTGTATCGTAACCGTACCCATTCATTCACAGGTAAGCGTGCATTCCTTCTTTGGTATCCTACTATTTAGGTATTTTATAATTACTTACTTGCAACTTAGAAACTCATGAGGATATTGTCAATAAGTAATTACATTAGAATTCCACTGTCGTAAAAGTTGTAGGCATTTCGGCAATTGTGCTTATTACTCGTAGTTTACTTTCAATTGTCTACTAATTTCGGCCTGTTAATAATAATTGAAACTAAAATTCACATTGTAAAATTGTAAGTAGTACATGGGCTCACTTAATGACAAAATCATTATGTATTCTGTATAATGTGCGGCATTCACTCATACTAATTAATTTCTACTCTGCCGAAATATAGTATAGCTATAAAATATGTACTTTACCTTTGTAATAAGGCATTACCAATAATTTTTATTGTTTTAACAAATTATGCATTAGCTTGTAAATGCAAATGATCTACTACAATTACAAATTTCTGTTGTACTTACATATATGCACACAATGAATTCAGTTACCAAAATCTAGAAAAAAGGACAGTGCCTGTCAAATGAAGTGGGATAAATACATACATTACATTACATAAATGCATGTACTACCGCTATATAAACTTTTTAAGTTGTGTATAAAGGTATAACTGGTCGTTTGAAAGGTATAAGACATTAATATTGTTTATACAATAACAATTCTAATTATATTTGTACAAAGAAAATTGTCAGAGAAAGATAAAGCAGTTTTGTTTTTGCACCTTCTCAGACGCTTTGTCAAAAAACGTATGCTCAATATTCGAGGTGGTGGTAATTTGATGAAAGCGGCAGCCTTTTGAACATTATGTGCAATTTTTTATAACATGCTAATCACATACTACAAAGCACAGTAACCTGCATTGTGCATGCATTCAAATTCCAAGTTGCATATTAATATTATTATGCAGTTCCTACTCTACTCCTTATACTACATAGCAAATTATGTAATTGTAAGATGACTTACCTAGGCTATGCTATAGTAGCTACTTGTTTGATTGTAATTGTAACCTGTGCCTTGCCTAATAAGTACATAATATATGACTACTAGTTTGCTATTATACACGTGCAGTTACATATTACTACCTTAAAGAATTATGCAATACTTACTGCTGCAAACTACGTAATAATCGAATATACTCAATCAAGTTCTTGTTTGCACTCTTTTCTATACAATCTGTATTTCAAAGATCGTGAACGGAGTACCGAAAACCTACACCTACATCATACTGCACATATTAAGAAGAATTGCGAGATACTATAACATACCTTTTACATAGTAAAATACATTTAGAATAAAAATTCTACATTCACCGATAAGTTAAGCATTTCGTTACATTACTGTTACTCACTCTCTATGTGCTTATTTCCCTAGAACGTATTTCAATATTTATAGGTTTCAAACCATATTAATAAGGGAAGGTATGTGCCACCATAACATGAACCAACAATCTTGCTAATCTACTAAGTTTATTCATCAATTAATAAATCCTATTTAATTTGGGCTTGTAATAATTGTAAATAGAATTTAAGCAATGGATGTGAACCAATGGTATCCTTACTATTCCTTACAGTACATAATCTTCTCTAACGTAAGTAAACGAACAAAGCCATTAGCATCTAACTGTATTTATTAATTGGGGAAAGAGGGCCCGACAGGAACTTCCTGTTTCTAACAAATAGTTAAAAATGACCACAACAAAGTGACAAAAAAACATCTATAAGATTTTACAACTACAACGCAAACATATATAGTAGATTTACTATACTTACTTTACCCAGGGTACCCTTAATAGTATAGTATAGGTAAATAGGTTCATAGTTAAGTAGTTGCAAATTGCAAACGATTATATAACTCTAAACTACTTTACGATCAATAATAATATATAATTGTAACTTTTGGGACGGGTGAGGTGAATCATATGAATTGAATGGACGTTGGTCCACCACAAAAACACAAATTTCGCAGCAGGAATTCTATTCACATTTGAATGCTAGCGATGTTGCTCTACTTAGCAAAAAAATACAAAGGAAAACTACATTGCATCACTTTCTCAAATACTTACTTATTAGTGAATTCTACTTTGCCAAATACCGCAACCCGTAATGCATAATTATACTGTAATGCAGTTAACGAAGTAACACCCTTTAAACCCTGCGAATGAAGTAGTTCTTACTATCTCCTCGAAGTACACAGGGAAACATTCCTAGGGAAACTAATTATGTTTTTGCTAAGAGAAATTTATAATGAGCCTCTGAACAAGTTTAATAAAAAAGGAGACGATGGTTGTGCTTACCCGAACATTGAGATCACTTCTGATGGCGGAAATGGCCCTTTCTTGTCTTCTTGACTCTGAGAGAAGGGCATCTGAAGGTGGTGCTCCGAGGAATTGTGAGGGGGAGACATTGAGGTTGTTGGCGGAAGTCTTGGCACTGCCCGCGACGGAGTTGAGAGTAGCTGGTGTAAATCCGGAAACGACATTCCACAATCCTTCGACTCGTGACACGAGGGGTGTCAACGTTCTGAGGACTCGATCCACACGACGACCGCATTGTGGCACTTCGTCCATTGTGGCCGACAGGGAGTAGCGTGACTCAAGATTGTCAAACGACTTCTGAATTTGGTTCTGCACTTCGCCCAGTTGGTCCAATTTAGACGCTAGGGATTCCAATCGATTCACAAGTGAGTTCAGCAGTGGTCTGCAAAAATAAACAAAGATTTTCATCAGTTTTTCATTCAAACTAAAAATGTTTTATCATTCAATTGTGTAAATACTTAAAACAAAGCAGTGAGAAGCCTTTACTAAATATAATTCAAGCAAAGAATAGCCTTTTGACTCTCATCATTAATCCTTAGAATACCTAACAAGACAATTCTTTTAGAAATTAAAACTGTAACACGTATAATATTTGAGAACGCCATTCCTTATCGACAATCGACATGACAGAGAGAATCCTAGAATGTGATTGCATGCTAATCTTAATCATTAATACCTACAATTACACTATTCCATTAGAATGATAAACTATCAATTCATTCAATCAATTACAATATCTGTACTTTCCCACTCCGGAGATCAGCATCCCATCCACTACTCCACATTCGATTTCTTTTCAATTTCTACTCTCAATCAAAGACTCTTTTGAATCTTTTCTCTGACTGTAAACAATTAAGCAGTCAGGAAGGGATTTTCTGTTGAGAAGGATTGTGACATGAATCACATACTTGTGCTAATGAAATGGAAAATACTTTACTTCGTTCGTAGTACCGGTACATAACAAATGTGCATAACAAAACAACCCACTGAGACATCAAATAGTAAATAGATGCATAAGTACAGATATGTGAATGTGTTAATGGTTTGTATTGCAATGCTAAGTCGTCAATGAACAATCTGATGGGATCTGACGAGATGAGAATGGATGTGGATGAAAGATGAAATGACGTGAGTGAAGTGAACCCAACCAACGACAGATACATTTCAATTTTAATTAGAATTTCTAGTAAAATCGTGACAAAGCTACGTAATTTACTAGGCGGGTCGTTATCATTACCTTACTTACATACCATCACACACTCTTCCTATATTTAATACTTGGGTACTAGAATCTATGTGTCTACATAACATAGCTGTAACTGTACTTAATAACTACTCACTCGCTCATTCTAAATTCCAATCCAACCAATTAATCAAATAGGAAATGCATTTCATTAATATAATTTAAGTTGCAAGTAGAATTAGAATTGTACGTGAATTTCTCCGTTTTAATTTCCTTCCTACACACAAGTCTCACAACGAACTAAAGACATGAGAATTAACATGTATGCATTATAGATAATCGAAAAGACATATAATATATGTTGGGTCATACAGCTTTTAATTACTGTGGAGGAGGTAGTAATATTTTAAATGATGTTTTAAAAGTTGTATGCAAATATATTACTAAATAGATTTTTTATGCAATTTTTGCATCTTAGATCTTTAAAAGTATCTTTTGTTATGTTAGGTAATGGTTTCAATTTTATATAGTTTTATAAGTCTTCTTGAGCCCATGTTTCTAAGATTCATGTAAGTTTAGAAATAAGTACAGATATAACATGAGTATGAATGTTGCTTCAAACTCAAACCAACTACAATTATAAATAGTTTAGTGTGCAAAGTGTAAGCGTATACGTTCCTATTACCCATACTTGAATTTATGCATTCAATAATTGATATATCAATATAGAACGAGCAAATTTACTTGTTGATGTGTGTAGGATCTATTTACCAATACAATCACCATTTTTAGGCACAAGTTTTCATTGAAGCATTTACCAAACCAATTATTACTCTAATCATCACATCGCTAAATCACCTAACTATTGAACATTATTTAAGAAGCAGTAAATAAAGGGCTATAATCAAGTTGTACAAGAGTTCTACATTGAACGCATACATAATGCACTTATTTAGCAAATATTTCTAAGAGAACAACATACCTATATACATAATTTTCTCATAAAATCTTTTGTCTCCCAAAAATAACGCAACCCACTCTAAATACTTATACCTTTACCTAAATAACTAGTAGACATGTCCGTCTCCTTGGCAAGTCTATTGTTCTCTAAACGTCCTCGTAAGTACATTTTGCCATTAAAATAGTTGCGTCCAATTTTCCTTACTTTATGCATTCTTGTTAGACTTGCATTTTGCATGTTATTGCAAATAGTAGATTGTACATGTATACATACATAAATGCACACGCTAACTAACAATAACTTTAGGTTTTATCCGTAATCTTCTTAAGTAAGCAATTGAATGAATGGAGTAACTATGGACTTTGTAGGTACGGTAAGGTAAGGTAAGATAATGTTAGGTAAGTAAGTGAGAGAAGCAATTATCGGCTGCGAAACCTTTATTTGCAAGGGGAGGTCTATCTGTAGTACTATGTAACTGCATGTGTGTTCTCTTTCCTCTTCAACACCTTCGTTTCTGCTCCTTGCAACAAGAAAAATAGCTTTTCTTATGCAAACACAAGAAAACAACAAAGGGAAAACGTCATAAAAGAAAGGTGCGGCACAACAAAACAAAACGCAGCAACAAAAGACTCTTTGCTCAGGTAAGTTACGTATATTATGCAGGGGGTATTCATTTACATGAAGGATTACATTCTCTAAAAATGCTTTATAGATGTGAAGAAGCATTGTATAATTATTTAAAAGACTGATATAAATAAACAACACGATAAGTATCTAGGTACCTTTACATAAATTGCTAGATAGGAAATATCGCTAACATATTAAATATATGTATAATAACTTTCATATAGTAAGTAGTTATGTAAGCAGGTGAAATACAAGTATCCATTTCTGCGTATACCGGGACTAATGCACTTATATTTGTATTCACCGAACTTTATATCATAAATATAATCGAGCTTGAACATGTTTTGCATTTTATGTATCCTGTGTGCATGCTAATATTTTTTTGTAAGTGTTTTAATAAAGTATTGTGTTGATACTGTGTGTCCTGTCTTGGTCTGTCCGCTGATTGTGAGCCGTAATTTTAAAATGATGAACCCAAGCTAAAATGAATCAAACATTAAAGCTTACTTTAGACGTGTACCTACATGTGTGCATAATTTCTCGCATGTCACACACACATACAAATGTCCATTCACAATTACCAGCCCAAGAGTATGTGATTGTGAGTTAAGAAATGAGATTTGGATATAAAATTTCATGGTTGCATGACTTCACATAATATTTAGCACTCCTCATTAAAATTTCAATTGTGAAGCACAACAGAACAACAAACACTTTCTTGTAGGCATATTTACTTTGGACTATAATTTGCATGTTGACACTTTGACACTTATTGTTAGCATTCCTTAGAAATAAGTAGGTACAGTATAAGCACTCAAACTAAATCAAAGCAATCCTTGTTATTTATTTTTGCTGCAATGTAAAGTGGACCCACCTTGAGGAAGGCGCTACAAAACAAAGACGAGATTTCAGCATCGCTGTTCTGTTCTGTTTTTTGGCTCGAATAATTTTATTTACACAAAATGTCATCATGAAATTAGTAAAGTCAGGACGCATGAAATTATCCAATGCGAACCTTTCATTGTTATTCTATAATATGTACTTTTGATTTCTTACACTTTCTTAGGATTTTCATTACAATAGTTTGTTTACGTAAAGAAATGAAGTAATTTTGTATGAAACAAATTAAATCATTGGTATCAATTGACAGATAGCCTGAACCTGAAAGTGTGTATTGATTTTCTTCATGAATATGCAAATGTTAGTATCATAGTATGACGTGATATGAATTATGTAACTGTTACATACTAGTTAGCTGTTACAACTTAATAAATGAGGTAACTACAGTAGTTTTCCAAGCTGCATCGCATGGCTCATCGTTTTTTGCGACAAAGAGTCAATAGTCTACTAGGTGCACTTGTCCTGTTAATGCAATCATGGCTGCAGATAAGTACAACAAGAAATAGTATACACAACAGCTTTACCTCTGCATTTGCGAACAGAACTATATAACGCTCTCTAATGACCATTTTGCTAATAAACATACCTTTTAAAATCTCGCAGCTATATAGATACAAAGGATTTGAATCTAAATCATTCTTTCTGCTTCAGAACTGTATAATGAACAATATAGCCATTTTACAGTTCATTTACATGGTTAACAAGCACAATTTATTAAGTCGAGGACTTAATTTGCAATAAAATGTAATAGTAACTTTATTATGTGAATGAAGCTGAAACTGCCTCCTTTTAATGGAGAAGGAGGAAGACATGTAAATACCGTAATTATTATATCGTTAATTTCATGTGACAAGTTTCACTTATCCTATTGTTACAGAGAGTGTCATCATTTTATAGCTTAAGATTTCTATGCTTACCTTTGGTGCTAAAAATACTTTTTATGATCTTATCTTTGTTGTTTACGCTACGAGTTTTTAATTTGGAGATAAATGCAAATTAATAGATGTGATACATCGATAATATGGGACTAAAGTAGTATTTACAAGGTGTATTTTAATATTCGAAGTGTTAAATTATTACTTACTATTAGTACAAAGTTAGCGAGTGTCAAATGTGCTTACTAATCAAGAAGTCATTGTCAGTACCTTCACCAGTAATATTCGATTTCTATTTCATTGTTTGAGTTAGTGAAACCTAATGGATGGAATTCATAACGAAACATTCAAGCACAGTTCAGGTTAAGTTTAACAATATAATGCATTACACAAAAAAATGTAATGTTCTTATTGGTATGAAAGAACAGGAGAGATGAGCACAATGCATACAAAGCTCAATAAGTTCACTCCATGTTTGTTTAATTACACAACGAAGAAATAATATTTCATTTCTTAACTTAGATCAAACAATGTAGCCATTAAGCTAGAATTTATGTCATAGTCATGAGCTTGCTTATGTGCTTGCTATGCACGTTAAACGAAAAAGAAAGTTAAGAAAGACTTATGAATGCTATTTAAAACTTCAATGCATTGTTATCATCACCAATTGTACTTAATTGTGACCATTTGTTAGGCATTTACAATTATTGAAATAGAACATTATCTTGGCTGTGTTATGTCAATCATAATATTCCTAATGACAAAAAATGTCCAGAACTTTATGAAAGTTGTGTTATATTTTCCACTCAATTGTTAATATTAATTAATCTCTAGCAAGTCCGTCTTGTAGTTTTCAGTTTCAATTAGAAGTGTCCCATTGTCCCCACATTTCTTGGGCTAATCTAATTATTACATACTATTCATCTTTTTTGCTGCCAATAAGAGCAAAAATAATAAAGTACTTGTTTAAATTCTTAATGATATAAGCTTAATCCTAGTTAACCTCACTATAGAAAGCTTATGGATTATGAAAGTGTACTACACAATGCTAGTAGCTCTGCATTAGTCATGAATTTTTAATAAGTCCCTGTACTTAGTAATATACTTCATGCATGTTCCTATTACAATTTGAAATTAATTCTCAATGTACAGAGAATAGATTAAAGTTTATTTATGATTAGTTGCATATCATAATCTAGTATAGTAGCTAATACTTATGAATTAATTAGATAGCTAGGATATAGATATAAATATATAAGTAACAGTGTACTGTTTGGAAAATACAGTCACCACACCTTAATTATTTTATTTAACCAGAGTTATTATTTACGATTCGTGTCACACGACTCCCGTCACTAGAAAACAAATAAAAATCATCATTGTCCCTACGTATGACTTATTTATGGATGGAATTGTTTATCTATTTACTATTTACTCAAGTTTCATTAGATTAGAAGGCACGGCGGAGACAATAATATAACCTACGTATATACAATACTATATTATGATAAAAGTACAACAGCACAACATCCTTTACTTTAGGTTACTGTGCACACAGAGCTTAATTATATTATTTTATTAGGGAGTGGAACAGATTCTGTATAATTTGCCTATCATACCTTAATAAAATGCATATCAAATGAATTACTATGTAAATAAACGCTTGATGTTGATTCCCATTTGCCATTAAGGAGCATAGTACTAACCTTATTTGATAATTAAAGGGGAATACAGTAGAGATTCATTATATAAACAAGGCATCGTTTTAAAAACTAAGTAGGCTCAGCAACAGAATTGTCATCTCATCCCCTTTAACGAATAAAGAAAGCTTAAAGAATTTCTATAATGAAGTTCTTCTTGGCAATAACTAATAAACTAACTGTTGCTTTATGTTTTACGTGCTGTAAGGCTGGTAACGGAAATAAAATCCACAAACTCCATACCTAAATACAACATTAAGTCTTTAAGGCGCACCTATGCAGATTTATTAATTAGAAGAGATGAAAAATGCTCAAGACACGTTTGTGTCACAAAAACTTCCATAAAGTTTATTGAAAGACGAAAGCCCACCCGAAATATAAATTTGAGAAATTGCTCTTTGTATTGGTGTACACTGTACACTGCACGATATTCAATCTACCTTATGCATTATATACGAGTTGTGTAATTCAATAAACTGACTTTTGGTATAATTGTATGTAGTTAAACATAAATTACGAGCTGAGATAGGAAATATTTCTTGTGCTTGCGTGTACTTACTCAGTTTCCAACAGTTTGGTGCGGTGCGACAAAGACAAACGACAAAGCTCAGCTAGACAAGACAAGTGAGAAAATGCAAAGGAGCCTCTCAGCTCATTAATCAGATCACACGTAATCTGACTATCCACGCATTTACACTTTTATTGTCGGAATAACTAAGTGAACGACACAGCTCATACATAACATCATTATATAAAAGATATCTATAATACAAGTAGAATAGTACTCAATTCACAGCCCATTTAGATTAGCAAAATGGGATATTTTATCCTGAAGTTAATAAATATGCGCATTTTCATTATAACTTACGTAATATTAAAAAGGAAAGAGCAAACTGTCGGAAAACATAATATCTGCATACTATTCCCATTAGTGTACATCTTCCTTGTATTTTTCTCTTTATATGTCCACGCTATAAACTTCTATGTATTTAGTGTGCCCTTCCCTTTTTAATTAGATATTCGTATTTCTTTTTCTGCATTACTACACATAGTGATAGTATTCAAAATTATAGCGAAAAGATTACTTTTTCATGTCTGTCCTTTCATAAACCTCTCACTGTTACGTCCGTGTCTTATCGTTTTTGTTTATTGTGTGTTAGTAACTAAGTTATCACATAAAACACGTTGAAGTATGTGCTATGGTACTCATGTAATATTAAAGTAGTACCTGTGTAAATAAACGTAACGCCCACGCATTCCAATTAATTCGCACGCAATAATTTTTTTAATGTGTGCGTATCTTGGCCCTGTTTCTTAAGAGAAATAACAATCACATTATAAAGTAGACAGTGAACCTCTGATTTAATTTTAGCACTAATAAAAAGCAGTATGTGGTCAATTCAATTGATAGCCAAATCAATCTGAAAAGCAAGGCCAAATAAAATTAAGTCAATACAAAAAGTACGCCCTGGATAACATTGTCCTCGTATCACACAACACATATTTGCATTGCAATTAAGAAAAAATCCAATCCACAGTCCACCTGCCTCTAAGAGTCGCAAACGCAGAGTCCATAGTCCATGCAAATATGCTAATGCGTAGTAATCCTTTGAAAAAACTTTAATCTCGCAATTATATCACTTCCCTTGTACATAAAAGTTAAACCGCTCGCTTCGCTCTACTTTTAATCCCATCTTATCTAATCTGATTGCATTTATTTTGATCTTCTTATTTAAGTATGTGTTTATTATGGGCTGCAATGTCATGCCGCATTAGTATTCCAAAACGTACATAACATTTATTATTTTTTATACCGCTTACACATGTGTGAATCGAAATTATTCCTTAACAAACAAGCTTTGCAATAATATACTACACATAGAGGTAGCGTCTTATTATCTGTTATACTTATGCAGGTAGCATAAGTTATTACTATCCGCTGAAATGTAATTCAGTATAATATTTAGGTAGTACAGATACTGTAAATAAAGGAGGTAGTGGGTGTATCAATGTATCAATATTGCATATTGCATTGCATGACATTAGCACATGAGTGATTTGATCTAGAAATCGTCCTTAGAAGAACAGATGTGATAGGATTGATCTTCAATGCAGAATTATTTGATTGATGTTGAAGGTGAGGAAAAGATCGATGCATGGAAGGATGTATTTGTTCTAGAATTCTCTATACACATTTAGAACAGACCAGACCACCTTATTTAGTTTAGTCTGTTTAATTTTGTAACTTCTGTGTGATATCTTGGACGTAATCATATTGAATTGAATTCTTAATCAAGAATTGGTATAGTATGGCCATCAATCCTTTATATTGTCAGTGGGAGTTGGTTATTTATGGATTTAGCGAATATTAATTGATCACTAGGATTGTCTTACTGTACTCTTTTTCATAAGAATACATAACTGCACACAATTGTTTACATTTTACATGCATGCAGGTAGGTCTCAATGAAATTGCAACCTTTATAGTATATTATTAGTTGCTTTTCTGTGCTTCAGAAGCAGGATCATACATTAAGTATTGCCGAAAGCGCATTATCAAATATGAATATTTGACATTACTAATAAATATAAGTTATGTGATTATGTGTCATATTTACAATGGCAAAGGAGAACAGAGAACAAAACAAGAACAAGATCTACTTAAATGCTAAAGAGTAAGCACCAGTAATTATATATTATTGCAAGAACACAAATGCCGACTCAAAGAGCACAGCAGTATGTAAATGACACACTAATATAATAAAGTATCATGTATTAGAGCAAGTAATAAACTAGAGGAATGTGGAATTCATTGAACCAAGAAAATTCACAAGGCTCTTTCTATTATGTATGTATTACATTTCAACTTCTAATGTACAATAGTAAGCACTATAAGTACAAAGAGTAATACGAATGTACACATGACATAACGTATTATTTGTAAACTGTAACACTGACATATACATACAGATACCCAACTGACTGACATGGCATGACAAAGTGCATATTCATATAACTAACTAATAAGTAAGTACTTTTGTCTTTAATATAGGCAAGTAGATTATTTAATTATAATCAGCTGAATAACATATTTTACATGTTGTAAGTACATGAGTGAATACACTATGCATTAACCTTTTGTTATACTACTGATAGAAGTATCTACATTTATCTTTCTTTGAGATTTTACATAATACCTACTTTCATTTTCATTATAAAGTCTTAAAAATAAAGCACATTATCATGTTACTGAAATAAGGATTATGTAGTACAGGCCTTTATATCTACAATTCTTTCTTTGTACTGCTATTTGTCTTACAAACATATTTAATGAATAGTACATGTTATTATGTAGAGTAATTAGTTATTTATCTGTCACTGCAAGATTTATTGTTTCTGATTAGGAAGGAATTCCAATGAAACGTAAATGTATAATGCTTAATTAAGTACTCCTATTCCAGTTCAAAATGTAGGTAAAATAATTGTTTCAATACCATATTTTACTTGAGTACTAGGTACAAGAAAAGGTTATAAGTACTTGCAAATAGTAATTTTATTTTAACATTTTTACTGTTGTAAAGCTGCAAAAAATCCTTGAATATTGAAATGCTATATTGTAGTTCACCTGCAAGCGAACATATTCATCTTTTGTTGCAATCTGTTTCCAAGTTTCTCACGAAACACTTTTATAAAAAATATTTACTTTATGCGTACAAGAATTGAATGAAGTGAACCAATTTGCATATTTATGTCAAGTTAATTGCTAATCACAGTTATATCTGTACCTATTTACGTGTTCTTCGTTTATTTTGCTCCTACATAACTAACACGTGTAGACAGATTGAGGTGTCCATCAAATTATATCACATCAGTTCGTGTAGAAAAATAGAATATACAAATA
>JAQFYC010003774.1:0-19525 GCA_034694165.1 Tomocerus mixtus
AGTATTTCTACAGGCTTTTTTGAGTAAAATTGTAGGTTAAGTAAGTACTTTTATAGGTGACTCAGACCTCAGAGGTATTTAGTTCAGTTTTTTCATAGGTACATAAATGCATTCGAGGCAAAGTAAGTAGACATTTATAGGTGAAGTCAGTTTATTTATAGGTGCCAGTCAAATAAAAGCCATTATAATTGGTTTCATGGGAGAATCCTGAACACGTTTTGGACTTATTTCTAACCTTCCCAAATATAAATTTTAAAAAGCAGAAAACGAAATCTGAGTAACAGTCCAGTAAATGTGATCGTGCATAATACACTTTAGCAGTAGGTACAGTATAGCCCCTGTACTCGTATTCACGCCAAGTCAGTGTTACAAAATTCGGGTCCCACTGAACCAGTTACTCTACTTCGCCTTGGGATACACACTAACAATTTAATCTGCTTTCCTATTTGTGCAACAATAGGTTTGCTAACAATAGATAGATAAAATATTTGCAAATAAATTGCAAAAAAAACAAGGTTTACTAACACAATAGGTCATGATGTTAGCTGTAAGTAGTTAAAATAGACCTACAATTGGTTAAACCGTGTAAATTAATTCATACCACAATTGTTACAAAATTCAAGTATAAAATGTTATGTATGAAGTAGACATCTATTAATATGTTTTCAGTGGTTTGGTTGTGGGAAGTGTTATATCTGTACAGGGTGTGTCACGAAAAGTCGGGTATGTGTATTTGCGTGCATTAGCTTTCGAAAGATTAATTTTAGCTACTAAAATGCAAAGAAAATATCGTGGATATCTATTAGAAAGAGAATTCTTTTATGCTTCCTACAAACATGATTCCACTAAAATCGGTTTATGGGGCTAACTGTAAGACAATTTTAGGTCAATAAAAGACAAAAATAAAAAATACAACTTTAAACATACGTTTTGGTTAATTTGGATTATAAAATTCGAATCGAGCAAAATCGAAGGAAAAATGCAGTATTGAAACAAATCAAAATCGATACATTTTTGACCTACTCGTTCCCATCTCTAATAAATGTATACTTTCAGAATTGCAAGTTCTGCCAAAACTGGAGCAAAAAGAGTTTATATAATTTAACTTCTAATTGCGTGACGTTTGGCTAAATACTATTGGCATTGTAATGGCATTGTAAAACCATGTATGCTGAAAATGTTCCCAGCTCATATGAATGCAATCTTAGCAATTAATCTGGAAGTACAATTATAATAGATGTGGTATCTATACTAAATACATGTTTGTTACTTAAAAAACCTAGTTCGTACTGCATGTAAACTTATACTAAGATCAATGTTCCCAGAGTCAGAATAAAAACTATGTTACCCTGCTGCCCTCAGTCTACTAGTAACGCAGCGTAATGACCTTTACTTTAAAGTGTGGTGCATAATAGTTAATGCAATGTTTTAGTCAAATCCTCATATACGTCAAGGCTAAAACTATTCAACAAAACAGTGATGAGAAAATATAAATTAATGTAAATCTTCCAAATGTGGAAATACCAAAAATAAATGTTTTCAGACTTTTCAACATAATTATTATTATAATAACATTATTATAATTAGAACAACTAAATAAGTTTATGAGAAAATAGCTGCACTGCTGAGTTTTCTACTATTATGTTCCTTGTAGTGTTGAAGTTACATTACTTTCAACAACGGGTGAATTGTTAGGTCACCTTATCTGATAATTGAAAAAGTTTTTATGCTACGCCTGTCAAGAGTTAGTGTAGGTTTACCTCCTAAATACGTTATTTGTTGTAAATAATTTTCTTACCTAGTTCCCTACAAAATACTGCAATTGTGTTTAATGTTGAGGAAAGTAAGAAAATATTTAAATCTGACTTTGAATTGGGTACCCAAAACATTTAATTCGTTAACAGTTTATGAATATTTAATGCACCTACGTAATGTGAATGAAAAGTTCCAATATTTTATAGCATACTAAGCATAAATAAGATAATAATAGGAGTACGAGTGACGAGTAATATAATTATGAAGGCGTATATAGATGTCGTTTAGGTTGCTACCGAACTAACGTACAAAAACGTTAATGAACCAATTTATTGTTGCTTTTTGTTAGCACATTATTATATATATACTTAAATAACCAATGCCAATTTTATTTAATTTTATTTAGTTTTTATTAAATAGTATTGTAAAAGTTATTAAATTGTGTAACACATGATTATTGGCTTGTTCATATTATATGTAGTAGGTTTTGTAAGCTTTTAAGTCAAACATTTTTTAGTTTAAAATACACTATAATATTTCTCACCAAAAAGGAAAAAATGGCAATGTGTATTCATTCACCTTACAAAGTAAGTAAAAGAGAAATTGTAAATAACAATGTTTATCATAATAATATTAGTTAAAAGCTATATTAAAGTAGTGTAGGTTAAATCCTTACTAATTAAAGTTCATCTTTAAATGCATCATCCCAAGAAGGCGACATTCTCAATTGAATGTTACGTCTATGAATTTCAAATGCAGTCGACATTCTCTCTCTTGACGTAACCATAGTTTTTCGGCCATTATTGGTCCGAAAGATTTGCCATTCAAGAAGCCTCCTAAAGGTTATAGGTACCATTTATAGAATAATTATTATGAAAATTGGGATTTATCATAAAAATAAATTGCTTCTTACTTTTTTTGTGACTTTAAAATGAACATCCTGTATTCTGACAATTAACATCGTAATTTCTTGATATACAAGGCCAAATTAATCAATGTTTTGTTTGTATACAAGAGTCATCTTCTCAATATTCTCCTTTTTATTTCATCGTAAATCTCAAAACATACATAAAAATGTCGTATAATATATATCAAATATATAACTAAATGAACCACAGCAAATTACTGCCCTATTCACATTTTAATAGGCATATTATGTATGCTAGGTATCTAGGTACTTGCCTGTGTGCATCACATCAGTCATGCAGACGCAATATTTATTACAACGTTAATTGCCCTTTGTTCTGCTGCGACAAATCCACCATGTAGAAATTGATCACATTAGGTTTTATCTCAATTTTTACATTTTTCTCCATTTAGAAAAATATCGGAGCGCATAAAAAATTGCAAATTTTTAGAACATACTACTTTAATTCACATATACAGTACAAATAACTTTTACCTAAAACATCAAAATCGTGAAATATTACTGTTTTGTGTTTGTAAATTATTATCATCAGTTTTTCTTGGACCGAGTTTAATGCCTAACAAATACAGAGTGATGACAATTTTGAATTTCATTATCACCACATTATTCTTGGGGACATATTCATTTAGTAGTAGAGAGCAAAATGACCCACCGACTATCATCCCATCAACTACTACTACTACTACTACTACTACCACTACTACTAAACAGGTTCAGGTAGTTACTAAATTTAAATCTCCAATTTAAATGTGAATTTTTAACTGTATTAATATTATATATAAAGATACGTCCTGTAGTTGAATTAATTATCTTTAGATTTCCAAAAAGGTGAAACGTTTACTTCTACAGAAATATACTAACTGACTGTGTGACAGTTTTGTCTGCGAGTGTGCGTCTGTTGTAATTTGTAATTTCTTCTTTCTTTTGAAAACAGAGATCGTGGAACGAGGACGATCTAATGGAGTGTTACAATAATTTTGAAGGATTCGGAGTACATCTAGGATCTATTAGTGAAATGAGTAAACAGAATAAGGAAACTCTAATACCAGAAGTTGTTGATTTGCTGTACAATGATTTAGGATTACGGTACTAGTTATTGCAGTAAAATTCAAATATTGTCCATGGTACATATCTGTATAGGTATTTATTAGATTTCTGGTGGTTGCTTATTTTTAAAAATTAAAAACGCATTAATTATCAAGAAGAACAAAATAAAAAAGTTAAAAATTACTTGGGTTGTGAGCAAAATGTTATCAATAAATAAAATATTTTTGTATGCTTAAATTCCAGCCATTTCCGTACATCCTACGAGCCTGAATTTTCTCCTTCAAAAAACCAATACAACATTTCCTGTCGAACTCCCTTTATCTGCACTTGGAACAAAATGCACCAAACACTGGGGAACTATTCAGACGTGAAAATATTTGCGTCAATTTGGAGTCCTCCTTATCGTCTGAAGAATTGGGCTCTGATGTTGGATCGAGAAGACGAGTGGGAGTATTATTATTACATTAAAAATATTACGCAGCTAATTCAGAACGAGTTCAACCAAACAGTCGAGCTCGTGTCCATGATAAACGAACCGGAGAATTTTCTTGCCCCATTTTCTCACACCACGATGGGACCCCATCAATTATGTCGAATGATCCAGACATTCAAGGACCCTTTAATTTCAGCCTGCGCGGAAAACTCGTGTTATGGAACTTCAAAACTCTATTTGCGTCACAAATGGGAAGGGGTCGATTGTCAGAAGGCTTGCAAAACAATTATGACGCACGCTTATAGGTTAAATTTGGATATATTCTCCAAGAATTTCCTTAAAGCTTTCTACGATCCGAGGGAACATAAACAAATCTACGAAGGGACTCCTCATTGGCAGACGGAGGTATCCAGCACCTACAAGGATGCGGAAACGAATCAAATGGTCGAAGCCGTCAATTTAGCTAATAACATCATAAATTTTCTCGGAACTACTTGCGTCACGAGATATTATTACTGGCTAGCATATACAAATGCCCCTTCAGGACAATCCCTCATCTGGGGAAATGAAACTTCGAAAAAACTGAATTTCCCCAAGAAGTATTTCGCTTACAAACATTTCACCCGAGCTGCAAGACTCCACCCAAATGCAAAAGTTAGGAGATGTGACGATGTGTACATGAAAGGACCTTGTTTACAATTTGGAAATGGAACTGCAACAACCATTTTTCTTAACTATTATGAAGGATACGATATGGACATATTTGTTGGCTGTAAGGAGTTCTGTTGCACAACGGTTACCAGCGACTTTGAATGTGGATTAGACTCAGAATACATTAAAGGTTATGCCGTTTGCTCTTGCAAGGAATTGATCATTTAAAACTGCATTCTATATAGAAAACATTTAATACAACGATATATAATAATCAATCGCATTCGATTTGTAATATTAGCGAAAATAATTATTATATCAAGCATCGTAATGTTGGTGCACTTTGCCAACTGTATAGGATATCGGTTTCCTTCAGGTAATACAAATAATTGTAACGTAAATAAAAATGTGACCTACAAAAATCCACCGACCACATTTTCCTTCACCATTTCCCGCACATTATTTAACATCACATACACAATTTTTGGTAGATTCACAAAAAAATTGCTAACAAAAAAAAATTGGAATCCCTGACCAGACCGAGTAGTTTAATGATGATAATCTAGGTACTCAATAATATTACTGGGGAAGACCAGTTATCAAAACACAATAAGGATAGAAACAACAAAGTCGTACGACAGAATAAATTAAACTAAATTTCCTCAATTATAGTCTGTATAGCGGAAGGGGGTGTATATTTATTAAAGTATAAAATGTAGATCCTGGAACGGAAACTTGTCATAAAATATATTTGCTAAATTCTAGCGGTGCAAAATTGTTTTGCCTTCAGGTTGTTATATAATTGCTATGAAGGAAATAGCTTTTACTATTTTAGCTTTTGCTACCATCTTAACTCGATGTCAATTGGACGCCCGGTTCCAAAATTCCCATTTTTCGGGACCCGGACGCTATGCACGTTTGTTACCTAAGGACAGTGAAAAATGTTATCCTAATTCTCAATATGGAAGTGGTAAGTATTGTTTCATTTTTTATATTTTTGTTATTGAAATAGTTAGGAAGATAAAATTAAGAGCAAATTTTATTTTATGAATAAATACCTTACAACTGGGGCGATTTTATTATTGGCACTTTAACAGAACCTACAATTTATTAGGACACAAGAACTGTAATTGTAGAATATTGGAAATTACTTATGTTCACGTTCTGCCGTTCTATCTTGCTTAATTTAATTTGTTATTTTATTTCAAAAACTACACAATAACCTCTAAAATATTAAACGCAAGAAACTCTACTTTATATTGTAGCTTAATTTATAGTTCACTTTCGTGTCACTTTCCTCCAAGAGAGACGCAATTAAGAAATGACGCTTTACATGGTTTTTTCCACCATCAGTTTTAACGCAGTCAAAAGTTGAAATATTTCAATTTTTGATTTCCTTCGCTCGTCACTCATTGACGAAAGTGAAATTCTAACAGGGACTTATAATTTATAATATTAAAAATGCTTTAAGATGTAAGTTAACATAATTAAATATTAAGTAATCATCCGGGCGAAATATTTAGAACGATAAAACGGCCAAAAGTTTAGCCATAGTCCGCGCTATAGCTGACATGTGACGAGATTTCGCTGTAAAAACGTAACGAAACTACCTATATAAAGAAAATTCTCAATATATAGGTATAGTTCCCCAAGGAACGCATGCCTGAAATTGTGTGCATTTTTTAATTTTCTGTCCGTATATTGGGCAAAATAGTTAAAAAGGCTCTTTGGTTGATTGAATATTTTAAGAATACCGATTTTCATTGTGGGTTTTCTCACAGTTTGGGAAGTTACACTTCCGACTGGAGTCCCGGCCTATGGCTCCTCTGAATGGTCGTGGGCTGTAACGAAAAATGTTTTCTGGAACGAGGGAGACGCCCTTTCAAAGTGGTACCAAAGTGTTGGGGCCAAAAAGGCGGGAAAACCTGAAGCTCCTCAATCCATAAAAACTGGATCCTCGTCTGGGAAGTATGGTGCGGACTCCTTAGCAAAAGAAATTACGAAAGTTGGCCGAAAAGGTCGGGAAGCGGTTAAGAAAGCATTTTGTAAGTTATTTACCGAAGCCACAAAATCAAAGCCGACGGCAAATAGAGCTGACAGAGGGGAACATTTAATTAACAACGATGTACTCGCCCTCTACCAAGATATTATTGTAGCATTTACGGCTTCCATTGGGAGGAATGTTGACAATGAGCTCAGAAGACGTCTAAATGACATTAACGGAAGAGATGTCCCGTATTTTCCTTCCATAGCCATTCCCAATGTAGTCGAGGACATCCGGTACACATTAGTAGTTCATATTGATCCAGCTGTTCGTTATGTAAATATGAATACGTTGGTGTACGGAGCTACAAAACAGGCATTAGTTCAACAAGCAGTTCGACATATGACTGCGTTGTACAATACCGTACAATATACACATAACCAGGGATCCCCACACTCAGCCCCGTTGCAGGAAATTATCAACAGAATCATTGATGACCAAGTTTTTGTTGACATAAATGCCCTTCGACTTTACAATGGCAATATGGCCACTTTTGAAACTGCTAAAGATCGAGTAGTTAGAATGTATAGGGATCTTTATGACAAATTAATAAAGTGGGTCCGCGACGTCAGAGGTTACCAACCCGCAGGATAAATCAAAATACGATAACTACCCGTCACACAATTTAAGCCCTTGTTGTAATTAAAATACACGCTCCATTTACAGCATTTTGTTAATGTTGTCCCATACTACAGGTCATAAATTAAAAGTAAATTATACATTTTTCAGTTCGTCTCTCACTTCTACATTTTATTTGTGTTAAGAGATTGACTACTTAAACCAGCATAAATTTTAGCATTTTTTCCAACTAAGGGTCTATTGTCGTGACATAAAGTTACTGTAAATATTCAGTATTTCATGCATTTGCTTTAGAGTTTTGTTTCTAATGTTTCCCATGTAAGAACGTTTAGAAGTAAGCATACTTTTATATTAACCTCAATATCAGAAGCCTAAAAGTAAAAATTATTGCTATTTATTGAATGATTTCTAAATCTATTAATTGAAATACCTGCATTTTGACAATGCGTCATTTATTTATTTTTCATATTAACCATTTTGTGTAAAAGTTAGAATGCTTTGTATGATCAGTATACGTCAGCCTTTGCCATGAGATGCAATATTGTCTTCCGATAATAATACAAATATTTAATAAATAATTGCCCAAATGTACGCACATAAAAGTTAATGAATGTCCAATTAACTAAAGTAATGATAAAATTATGTAATTAAACAATTTCCTTTGTTACTATTATTAAGTATTTAAAAGCATTGTATTTTTAATCTTATTGGTTATAGTAAAAGTACACACTCTTCAGAATAAAGTTAAAAAGAAAATTGCAGGGCTATGTCGCTTTAAATTCATAATCATGTGTTGAAGTATGTAGTATGTGTTGTGTAGAGGATAAAACTCTAGAAAGTGAGAATGCAGAGTTACATTTGTTGAAATTGTATTTAAATAGTATACATTCTTGCAAAACTAATCATTAAATCAAATTATGAGCAATATATAGCCACATCATTATTTTTGATATGATTTTACATAATAATTTAAATTATGTTTGATGTGCAGTGTTCGCACATAATTTTACTACTCAAAAATAATTACAAGGTCAAAAATACAAAGCAGCAATAATAATAATCTATAGTAAGACGGAAAAGCATGCATACTTTGATAGAAAGGGAACCCCAGATCACATATTTTTTTAAAAAATAAGACCGGACTGGATAAATTGTTGGTATGTATTATAAACCAATTAGTATTAATGATATTTTTTTTAAATATTTAAAAGATTTAAGATAAAGACACCTTAATAAATGCCATTTAATTAATTGTTTTTAATTGTAAAAGTTTTCTAATGAACCTCCTAATTATGTTTAACTGGATTCCACTATTCCCTGCACAGCTTTCATATATTACTTGTACATAAATACTACTGAATACTGAAATAAAACTTTATCTGTATTGTACTGCATAAATTGCTACACTCAGTTATAGTATATATGTATTATGCTTACTCCTGCTTACACAAGCATAAATAGCAGAGGTTAAAGAAATTCTCTCCTAACTTATTATATAGATTATAATTGAATAAGAAATTGTACAAGTAAAAGGCTTTATTGTGTTTCTTCGAACGTTCCATATACACAAAGTAAGAAATTGTACAATGTACAATAATATCCAAATAATCTTTATTATTCAAGGGATCCGACGTTGAAAACATTGATGCACCAAAGGAGCGCTTGGGTTACTTCCCTTCTGTGGCGGATAAGGAGGGTCCAATAGATTGTTTTGCACTAATATTTATAAGGGACGTTTTCTATTGTACAGAGGATGAATGAACCGAAAATGTCCCGTCAGATATTCAAAACATTCCTTATAAGCATTTCTTTTATACCGGCATACAATATATTGGACCCTCCTTATGCACCACAGAAGGGAAGTAACCCAAGCAAACACATCAAGCCCAGACTCATTACCTGAATTTCTGAGAAACTGTCATTTGATACTTATACTACACATGAACTTGTATTCGTAAAATGTAAAAGTCGAATCCAACCAGCCTTGTAAGAAAATATGCCTTTGCAGGAAAATAGGGACAGGCTTTTTCAGTTATAAATAGAAATACATATTAAGGAAGCTAAATGGGCTATAATATATATTTCCAATGAATTTTATGCCAACGAGAATTATATAGAATGCCTAATCTGAACCGTGTGCGATTTAAAATTGTACACCAAGGCATTATTATTTCCACGTAAAGCAAGATTGGTAACATGCAGTGCACTGGTTCAGTGGTATAGTATAACATTGTCCTAAGTAAGTGGTAGGTATTAGGTACCAATTAACACTCTCTTGTTGGCCTGCAGAAAAGCTCATCCATTTCAGTTTCTTCGTAACTTTTTGAGATTCTTGTATAAATATGTCCGTTTAATCGATATGAAAAATAAATTTTGGAATTTGTTAATTATACTAGTACAATGGGTTAGGCATTTTACTTATTTATTAATAAAATATTTATTAAACACAAGTCACATAGTTTAAGCAACGTCGGCAATTGATTAGCAATATTTCCATAACTATATTAGCAACCGATAAATTTGTTTGCTTTAGTAACTATACATTTATGATTGGGAAAGCTATCAGTAACGACATCGCATAATTTGAAAGAGCCAAAATAAACGCAAAAATATAATGGAATCTAATTGCTCTTAAAACGCCAACACGAATGCCAAATTTCCTGAAGCTTTTGATTTCGCGTCTAGTAATTGGGCATCTTGATGCAGTAGATTTTAATTTTGTAATTACTAATATAGATCTCTCGTAAACTAGCGAGGCTAATGAGAAAAGAGCCATTGTAAAAACAATAGCCCCAATCAGAGCCATAGGATTGATAATATAGACAGCCAAATCAATTTTGCCGTAAAGCCTAATACATACGAAAAGTGGGAGAACAATAAATGCCGCTAGGAAAGATAAAATAATAGGGAAAAATTGGGGAAATATACTGCAATTAAAGTGTATATTTAAAACAGTCAATCTTCGAAATAAAATGATGATCTTTTGATTCGCGCTGAAAACTATAGAAAGTTCATTGAATTAATTAATACTGTTTGCTACATTAAGTATATTTTTATAATTCATTTTATGATTAATTTTCCATTTTATGTCGCACTCTACTGTGCTTAATAAAAATATTAAAGAGATAGAAAAATACTTTTGCTTACCTTATAATTTTCAACCAGTAGGGGGCCATGATCATATAAAAGTGAGTATATATTAAATTCGCCATTAAGGATGAAACGCATGAATACGCAATTACAAATTGAAATGGAATTTGAAGTAATACAATTTCAACTGTTCTTAAAGAATCCGGTAGTAGCCAGGTAAGCGTAAATCTTTCGTTGTATAATACACTCATCACAGTAGTTATAGCTGCTGCAAGTTGAAAGGTAATTATAAAGTAGAGTGTAATTAACAACTCTAGAAACTTTGATGGGTTGCTCTCTGTTGTTAAACGACTGGATAGACTTTCAGCTAGTAAACACATTATTTTTATTCATAAAATGTAGTATGCATATTGTAAAATACTTTCATTTCATAAACCATAACAAATGATTTCACAGTAACAATTGTTGATTGATCGAGAAAAATTGTCATGATCTCTCTTATATTTACAATTCAAATTTAAAAAAGTTTTTTCCACTTAAATAAGTCTATATTGAAATATATGAATATTAATTATAGGATAATTGGAGAATCTCTATGCATTTAAAGCAATGAAGTAAAGCTTGTTTTATTCCAATGAAATTATTACATGTAATAGGTTCTATTGATGTTTACGCAAACATTTGTGTGTAATTTTTTGCTAAATCAAGGTTATGCATATGTGGGAGTAAAATATTAATACGACAATTTTCTCTGCAGCGTTGCATAAAACGTTTTAGGGGCAACGGATAAAAATAGTTTATAGTCTGGATACTTTGGTTTAAATCCTCAAAAAATACTGCATTATTTTGGAAATTGTTATCAAACTGGTGTTTCGTATTATAGATTTCATATTCATTGCCATTTTCCACATTTCATTTTTCATTGTTAGTTTACTCTCATTTTTGGTATTCATTAAAGAATATTTGGGTGGTTTGACAATACACATTTTTCTGCTTAGAAAATTGATATTGCGTTTTCAACATATGTCCCAGTTGGGACACATGTTGAAAATTGTCGTTCAATATTAAGTAGTAAATTATCGTCGTATATCATTATACATTAGAAGAACTTAACAAAAAATAGTTTAAAAATATATTTTTTGAGATTTGCACTCACCTTCCAATTTCATATAAACTTTAATCAGTTCATTAAAAAACAAAACCAAGTAATGTCTCTTTTTGTAGAAATTGTAGTACGTAGTAACAGATAAACTATATCCCATGAGATATAAAAAAGTCATCATTGTCACAGGAAAGTTTTTCCTCTCTGTTTCGTTTGAAAAAATAATTCCGAGCTGCACAATCTCGTACACAATGAAAACGGAAATGTACATACCTATAAATCTCCATACAACATTTTGAAATATGCCTTTTCCTATGTAGAGTTCATTGGTAACATCGTCCCAACAAAGTGGTGTCAAATTTAATTTCTCCAATATTTTAATTAGTAATCTGTATTTCTTTAATGCCTTTGCAGATATCATTCTAGGTAATGTATTATTCCGATAATGTTCTCTTCTGAGATATACCTATTGATAAACTGCTGTACTGTACTGGACTGAGCTGGGTACTCTCATTCCTCACAAGCTTGCCTTGTAAATTATAATTTCCGATTTGTTTTAGGTGAAATATAAGAAGCAAGCCACTTTTAAAAACTATTCTAGAATTTGTTTGTTTCTATATTATTTCCATATTGCATACGTTAGTCCACCAATAGATATTTATGTGCATATTATAATATTGTATTGTATGATAGATATTAATAAAGTTGTATTCTGGTCACAAACGGTGCATAACTGTAACTTTGTCGCTTTGCATAATTTCAGGATTGGTAGGTATTGTTAATCAAACTAGACATTTGTAAATATTGTACACCTATGTGACATGCTTTAATTAGTGTAAGTTACTCGGCTATGTGACAACGTGATAGTTTAGGTAGTAATCTAATTTTGAGGAATGAGACTTAACTCATCATTGTCCCCTTTTTCATATTAGGTATAATCCTAATAATAAATTAATATTTTATAATCCCTTTCTGAATTGACAGTGCCATATAGTTTTCCAATAAGTTTATACTCCCACGAAAATGCCAGTATTACACATAAGTATAATGAGCTATTACGCTACTCCATCAAAGATAAATTGACAAGACTTAGAGAAGCACTCCATTCTAGCTGGTATTATCACATAATCACTCTTTCGTAAATAAACAATTGCAAATACAAGAAGCCCACATAATTGCACAGCATCCTATTACGTCCTTCCCATTTCAAAATAACATTTTTTATTTCTTGTTAGACATGTGAAGTAATTTTCTTCTGCGTCACGTTCTCTAATTTAATATTATATGTACGTAGCAAAAGCGAAAATGCGCTAGAAAGTAGGCATTGGTATAAAAACACGGGAAATATTGATCCATATTCTTTCAATTACCCGTTTTATGTTTGCCATTTGAGAATGAATGCCCCACGGGCTATGCCAGACGACCTATCTTGTATAGAAAAATATTTAAACGACAACTATCGTTTAAGTAGTGAGATATTTTTGTTTTAAAAATATTTACGGGGCCACTATCTTTATATAAATGTGTAAATGGTCATCTAGTAAGCCAGGAGAATCTGAAGCTGTTATTCTATTTTCACTCCTTTTATTAGTAAGTAACATAATAACTTTTTTCTGACACTTATTTTCTAACATATACATACTACTACTTCGCGTAGTCCGCAAAGTTGCTTAACAGCATTCGAACACGTTTTTAAAACGTATATAAGTCGTCTATGTTGTTTGTGAAATGAATTTTACCCAAAAAGTAAAGATTAAATATTATATCCTCTGTAGTAATATAAAAAAGACAAATGGTAGTCTAATTTTAGACTTCTAAAATATACTTCATAGAAATGCTAACCAATGAACCAAATGGTGTTTTGTAGAGTATTAAAGCTGATTAAAAATGGATTATGAGGTTATTGTTAACTTCCCCTTGTAATATTCCAGACTAATAGATTAACAGTTTCTAAGTAAATGCTTTAAATATATTTTGGGTTGATACCTCAGTTCTATACTTTTTGTGGAGACAAGTATGGATGTAGGGAATGATAAGTACATAGCTATAGAGTATTTTGTCTCAGCCACAAGAATATCTTAATACAGATAGCAGATAGATATATTATAGTTTGCTTAGGATTAAATAGTTAATGCATATCAATATCTTCATTTTCTGGAAAGGTACACAGTACTGACAGCATATAGTACACGCTGTTATTGGCTTTCAATGAGTTGTGTGCAGTGGGACATTGTTTAAAACAATTTTTAAGAAAATCATTACTAAGGAAGAACATTTTAAGCAGTTTCCATTTGAACTGCTACAGGATCAGATCTTTTGTCCTATTAGTCTCACTTAAAGTCTAATTTCTTGATTTATCAGAATATCATGTTGCGCTTACATTTCAAAGTTGTCTATGTTTTTTCAGCTGTGTTTTTAGTTTCATTCGACAATGGTAGAGCAGCAACAACTGCAATTGCAGGTTACAACTGAAATTCTTTTGTTTATTATTTTTATTTTTCTCCATTTGTCTTTAGTATTATAAAAAGCATCTGGAAAAAATATGATAAGAAGATTGTAGGAAGATATATTGGCTAATTACTTAATATTATATGCTACTTGTCTAAGCTGTTGTATTAAAAGTAGTAATAAGTAACTATTGTCATTTGTCTGTTAACATCAATATTTATTATAATATATATTATGTTATATGCATGTATGTTTTTATTTAGTAATAATTGCAAACCATTTTTGTTTTCAATTATATATTTCTCGAATACAGATACAATTTCCTCAAAACAGGAGCACGTTGGTTGGCACCATGGCCAGGATGCTTTATTTGGTGGGTCTGGAAACACATTCATCGGAATTAAAAACATTCCCGCTGACTCAGGTCCAAGTGGTACAATGGAGAGATCGGGTGCACATGTTGTAGATGGGAATATGCAAAGGGTTTCAGGTTGGAATTAAAATATCAAATTTTTATAATTTATGTAAGTATATCCAGAGGCAGTTATTGTTAACTATTATTGGAGACTCATATGAAAGATCATCAATTTTATTCGAAACAGAACCCAATGTAAGCACCAGATTTGGCGGGACGGGGAACACGTTCATTGGAATGAAAAATATCCACGCTGACACAGCTCCAGTTCTACGTGGAATGGCAAATGGTTAGAAAACAGAAAAAAATATTGAATTTTTATATTTTACCTAATTAATTAGGAAGTTTGTTAGTTTACAATAGAATTTAAAGTCCAATGTGTTTTTGAATTTCAGAAAACGTTCAACTGAAAGGTCAGCAGACATTAGAGATGGGGGAGCCAAGCCTAAGCACCAGATTGTCTGGTACAGGAAACACATTTATGAATGTAAAAGATTTGCCTCCAGCTACACTGCAGCGTATACAGGCTCTTACAGATATCAGCAGCAGACTTGGCAGTTTTGGGGGGACTGGGTTAAATAGACTTGCGGGTCTCGGAGACTGGAGAAGTTACGCTGCTGCTCTGCCTCTCCCTGGTGGAGTTAATTTTGGGTCGAATGGCGTGAACAATGGATTTCAAGGAAATGGAAAACTTTTAGTTGGAGCTGCAAACTATAAATAGATAGGAGTACAACAGTACTTGCTACACCAAAATGGTGTCTATCTATATATTTATTTTTGCAGCCGAATATGTACTCTTTGCAATTTTATTTTTTGGGGCAAATATTTACGTACGATATATTTACATAGCTAACTAATATGTGACAGTTGGAGTTACTAGGTATACTATTATGAATTTGCTCAAGAGATAAAAAAATAATATTTATTGTATTAAATAATTTGATCTTGTGCATGCAACAATTGGAGACGGTTTATTACGATGTTAAGCAAAATATGTATTTATTTGTCAATTGTTCATATTTTAAATAATAATTTTAACTAACCAAAAATGGCCTAATTTTATTCAGTTCATATCATAGGGCACAACCTATTAAGCATTTATTAAAGTGATAAGATAAATAAACGATTGCTTTTCGTTTCATTTTCCATGACAGGAAATGATTAATATTTTCAGCCTTCAGGGAGCTTGACTCCGTGGGTACATGATAACTCAAATCGAATTAAGATTTCTGGAAGTTTTCAGGGTAGCCTACTGGGGTTCCTCCGCTGCTACCATTGAAAAATGAGGTTAATCCCTGATCTCGCCCCTTAACTTTTTAAATGGCAACATGGCAAATCAGGTAGCGTTGGAAAACTGTTCAGGATAAGAATCTCAATGTACCCAAATCTGGGGCGACGTGAGATATAGGAATTAGGTCACCTCGACTCTACAACGTTAACCGCGGTTTATTTATCTACAGATACTTTAGTCGATGTAGTTATTAATGCATAACAATTTTGCCTCCACAGATTCTTAAAGAGAACATCGAAAATGCATATTATACACGCCACAAACCTACAAAATGTTGCTTTCTATGCGAAAACATTTTACTAAAGTGCTAATAATGGTTATGAAAACACATTCATTTAAGCATTAAATACAGTGCTGGGAAATTCTATTTTGCAATAGGAACATGATTTCAAAAATTTCCGTGGATAATCTACTTTGGTATCGGTCGGAATCCCGTCTGTCAGCTTTCCAGTTCAATGAATAAAATATGGCATTCATCTAGTATGTGCAAATTAGTACTATGTACTTATGGTTATTGTTGTTGAGTTTGTTTATCAGCATTTTATTATGAGAGTTCTCAACTACATTTTTAGTTCAATGTGAACGATAAAATATCGATATAATCTACCATCAACTAATAATAGCTGCATAATAATTATACCTTATAGTACTTAATTGGAAGTGTATGTGCAGTAGCAGACAATTAGGTATCCCACAATATTTTATATTACTTGGCTTTTCAGAGATCCTCTGAATTATGATATTACTATTTCTATATAGTCATGATTCAAGGTTTATACATAGGTACTAGATACTTAATGAATTTCAAAATAGTAAACACATTTGGGCACTTAAATTAATAAATATAATCGCTATTGAAAATATTATATCGACGGAATATACCAGTAAAATAATGCAAGCAAAGTGGAACCTCTATTAGCTACCAGTAACACTTTACTTATTGTATTTCTTCATACAGTGTAAAATTTTATAGGGGACAATACAAATGTGCAGCACGTTAAAAATTGGCAAAGTGGAGGTGGAAAAAACTTAATTGGCATCAATCAATACTTACACAACTTACTTAAGGTCTAAAGATTGCACATACCTAAAATATACTGTATTTGAAAATGAGATTAAAATTAGTTCAATTTGGAGGATCATAAACATTACATCATAACCAGATATTCATTAGGAATTTCTTTATAATACTAGTTCTCACATTATCGTTTAGTGTACTGGACTTACACATGCAGAATTACACAGCATTCATTTGTATTACATCTTTAATGAAAGGCTTGTTTGCCATATAATGTACTGTTGGCACGCAATAATACATATACTTACCTAAGTTGAGATTAACCTTATTATTTGTTAGGATAAAGACATTAAGATTAAATCGGTTAGGAATTATTCGCTTCATTATCTACTACCCTGTTTCTTCCATTTATTAATTACTTGGTTCCTCGTTGAAGTGTTATACTAGTACATTGGGAATTTTCTGGTTTTATCCAAGGTAAGGTAAAGTGATTTTATCAAGCATACTAATGTAAAAATAAACCAGGTACAGCAACTAAAGCAAAACAATTATAATGTTTAGTATTGCTCAACATATTTGTTTAACTCCAATTAAAAAAACTTCCAACTTGAATGTCGATTTCACAATAATTTTTATTTTCCTGGGTTCGTACTCACTATATTATAAAATGCACTCAATTTTCATTAGTATAAAAAATTACTATTTAATATTAGATAATAATATCTGGTTTTTATTACTAAATATATCATGTAATGACAACAATGTTACATGGAAAGACTAATGCTAGTTTTACACTGCATTAGGTCCTACGTTTTTTCCCAATTAGATTAAATATATCTAAACTTTTGTTTTCGTTGTGTTCTAGCCTAGTTTGGCGACAGGAAGTTTTTTAAATACTCTAGAGGCAGGATATCGTCTGTCGTAGATATCGGGCTTCATTTGAGTATTTACGGTAGTTAAATAAGATTAGTGTGCCCAATGTGTCTTCTAAATTAATATAATTGCACTTATGCCTTCTAATTTATTTTTGCTTTCCCTTGTCGTAAGTGCAGTTCTTTTTTCCGGTGACTTAAATTTTAAATATATATTCCAATCGTCGTAACATAATATGGTTTTACTTAATAATTTCATATTTATGTATGCATAGTTGAGCATCATTAGGATATTACTTTATGTATGTATTCATCATTAGTAGGATAATTATATGTATATAATGTGTAATTAATACACCAATTATATGTATCTTTACTTACTACTACCCACAAAACTCAGACAATAAAACTTTTATCAGCATGTGAACTTGAATTTTTCTCTTTTGCTGAATATGATATCATTTTTGTTGATCAATTGCTTGCACAACGAGCATTAAAATAGATTGAATATTGTAGTACATAAAATATTTGGTATTATTATACCCGCACAGATAGAAGTTTACTGTATATACATATTCTATGCACTGGATGAAGGTTTGTTACATTCTGCGACGTGGAAAGATAAATAAGTGAATTTACTTAATTTTATTGACTTCGTAAAAAAGAGTAGCTTTTATGATAATGCTACGGCTATAATTATAACTGCAATTTCGCAATCTTATTCTAACCTGGTAACTGTTGCACAATAAAGTATTTCTGTTTGCCTAGATACTAGTCCAAGAAACTTTATACTAGATACAATCACAATACAGATAAACTTATATATTATTGCATACACATAAAAACACAGTTCCAGTTGTATTTAATTACATATCACTTGCTCGTCAATGTGAACCCAATTGTTGTATATTATTAATCTATATTAAATTATATACATTGGTAACGTTTCTGACCATGTCAACATAAGCATATTATACTCCAGTGATGAATATATAGAGATTCAGTCTCTAACAGAATCTTGGAAAAAGAAGAATAAATATATACAACAATAACAATAACTTCGCAGAAACAGCTCGTGATATAAACTTTTTTTTACATTTTTAGCCCGCCCGAGTGTGCGAGGCTGGCTTATGTAATCGCAATGTCTGTCCGTCCGTCCGTGCGTCCGCACGATAACTCGAGAACGCATTGACGTAGGATGATGAAACTTGGTATGCAACATGTCCTTATGATGCCTAGGTAGCCTATTGTTTTTGACCAAAATCGGTCTATTGGTTCCTGACATATGACTGCTTATACTCTGTCTTCATTTTCATAGAAAATCGGGAAATTGGGGTATTGAAATGTAAAACACTGCTTCCACGTTGTCTTCATTTTGATAGTCGAAATAAAATCAACGGCATTGGAAATATTTCATACCGCTTCCACTTAAATGGGTTGTTATGGCGATTATTTTGTATTAAATAGACAAAATGGGCTGTTATGGTGATTATCTTGTATTTAATAGACAATATGGGTTGTAATGGTGATCATTTTGTATTTAATAGACAGAATGGGTTGTCATGATGATTATCTATATTTAATAGTCAAAATGGGCTGCTATAGTGATTATCTGTATTAAATAGTCAAAATGGGTTGTTATGGCGATTATTAGCCCGCCCGAGTGTGCGAGGCTGGCTTATGTAATCACAATGTCTGTCCGTCCGTCCGTCCGTCCGTCCGGAAACACTCTAACTTCCGAACGCATAAACTTAGGATGATGAAACTTGGTATACAACATGTCCTTATGATGCCTAGGAACCCTATTGAAAATGACCAATTTCGGTCCACTGGTTCCTGACATATGACTGCT
>JAQFYC010003775.1:0-19519 GCA_034694165.1 Tomocerus mixtus
TTTTTGAAATTTTAAATATCCATTGGAATTACAGCAGTTGCTTGTGATCTTGAGGGAGGATTCACGTAAATTGCGAATTTTCTTTCTCCGATGTCAAAAATTCCTAAAAATGCATAGCAAATTAGCAAAATTAGATTACTATTTTAGAATTTAATAGTTCGTTATACTAATACGTAAAGTATGCAAATATATAAGGAGAACCTGTAGCGACAGTTTTTGCTTTATCTCTGTCTTCCGTCTGAAATCTTCTAAATACTGGGTAGTCAATGTCACTTTGATCGCTCATCACATTCTTCACTAGTTCCATGGTGGAGGGAGAAGGGAGTCTCGAAATCGCAGCATGGCGATGGATAGTACTGGTCAGTAAATGTTCCTCTTCTGCCACTTTTAGGTGCAAATATCTTAAAAAAACGAAAAAGTTTATTTTCGAACACACTCGCACTCAAAAGGTGCCAAAAATACCAACTTCACTGAAAAGGTAACCAAAAGTAGAATAATTATCCAATCTTGTGTAAAATTCAAACCTACGAAAAACCTAAGTACAGATTTTACTCAAAGTTGAAAATCTTTCGGGTAAAGGACCATATCTGATATAGAAGGGGTTTTGGGCTGAAAACATTGCATTTTTGTAATAAAAGTACAGAAATTTCCATGGGTTGACTTTTTTAAAACTTAAAACGGTAACCTACTACAATTTAGTGTAAAACTATTCCTATATTGTTGGATTTTTCATTAAAGATTCAGTAAGATAATTACCATTACAATTATGATAGTAATTTATAAATGCATCGACAATATGATAAAAATGTTTACCTGTTACAATGGACATAACTTTCCCCACGGGGAACAGCAAGAACGCTTATTTGGGACTTTTGCTCGTTTCTTTTTGGAGGTGCTACCTCAATTGTGTACATATCTGAGCTGCCAGAATTATTCCTCCTATCCGTGTAGCAAATATTCACGTTGAAGCCATCAGCGACGCCTGTACCTTCGTCGGCAAGAATTTCGAGGATTTCCTTGTGATTTTTCGCAGCTAAAAGGGCTCTTGTCAAAACCCAACGTGCTATTTGTACCCAAATTAATTTAAAACAATTGAATTAATGGGTTAGAATTTAAAAAAGTTGTAGAAATGATTAATTTTTCTAAACTTATTGAATCAACTCGTCGTGCATACCAAAATAAACATAACATTGATAAACGTTGCAAAAATTTGTAAAAAATATTCACCCGGTTTGCAAAAACCTTTTCAAAGTGTATGTTTGTTATGTGGAATACTTTTCAGTTCTAGTAGCAAATTCTGATTTTTAAAATTAGAGAAAAAACTGCAAGAAACTACACAAAAAGAGATTTCTTACGAGTTCCTTCCACCAGGCGATCTTTAGCAACAAGGGTGTTAACGGTGAAAACAATTCCATGTTCATTGTACCCCATGGACCATCCTGACAGCAATCCTGCATAAGTGAGTGCTGTAAACTTCTCAAGTTTATTCCCATCATCATCGAGTATTTCAGCTGAGACGACGTAAAATCTGTTTAGACTTTCTGGATAGCCGTCCTCGTTTTGAGCCAAAATGATCTGAAAAAATGAAATTACTTTTAAATTACTGCCATAAAACGTGTACCATATTAAAAACAATAGAAGATGCCAGATTGCCAAGAGATTTGTGAATACCTCTTCACGATTGCACAGAATACTAGTGCATCCAGAATCAGCTTGAATCTTCCGTATGCTTTCTGACGCCGGTGTTGCAAGGGAGTCAATGTGCATCATGAATACCTTCATTTAAAAATCGCATTTAAAAATAATTTTTAACATATTCTTCTGTCTAAAACGATTATCAAACAATTTTTAAGCGAAAATGCCTGCCTTATAAAAAGGAACTCCTGCTCCTTCAGCCAATCCCCTTAATTCTTCAACATATCTCGGAAACTTAATTTCACAACCACAAAGAACATCGTCGTAAATCTGTTTCCCTTCCAATGTTGTATAATTTGGAAGAATGGAATTGTTGAAGAAATCCCAACTTGTGTACAATTCTTGAATCATACCCTTGAACGTCCGTCCCTTAAAAAATTCCAAAATTTTTCACCATTTTCCTGTGTTTTTGAAAACTAAAAATGATTTGTGATTTTCCTTTTACTTACAATGCCAAGTCCCACTTGGTAATTGGTTCCCCTGATGTGAATAATGGGAACTTGATCCAACATCCCAGAATTGTCAAAGATTTCCATCGTAATTACGATTTCAATACTTACAGACGAAAATTTTGAGAACCTGGTGTGGTCTGGTCTGCCTGCGCTGTCCTTAATCGATCGGAGTTGGAACGAAAAAGGAAGCGAAGGTCGTGATGCGAGTGCTTTTATTATTTATTTTAATTTGTATAATTGTATACATTACACAATACATAATGTAAACTTTGCATAATAAATCCCCTCTCATGTTATTGTCAAGTCAAGTAACTAATTTCTATATACAAATAGGAATATTTATTCTATTTAATGAATGATAATAATTTATTATAAAAAGTATACAACAAAAAATCTTTTCATGATAAATGGCGTATTAGTCAATACATACATAGAAGGATATTAAAGTGGGTATGATGTGTTTTTATATAAAAAATTGTCTAGTCTTGTCCAATATAATGGAGAGTTCATTTATATGCCCTCTCATTAATAACACAAACATTGTTGAGGCACTTTTCTATTAGAAATATGGAAATGAATTGAATTCGTACAAGTATATTGTACGCAGTATGATTTTGTTTTACATCATGTGAATATTCATATCCAGAATCCGGATATTTAGTTTAAAATAATTTTACATTATATTCTAAACAGGACTATTAAAACATTTAATGTTCCTTAATAAAATGTTGTATTTTTCTCCACAACGTCAAAAATTAGCATTTTCTAAAGAAAGTCAACAAAAGTTTATTGTTCTATATGTAATTAAGGATTCAGTTTTCATGCTTTTCCATTTATTTCCTCCAAACAAGTAATATGCATTAATTACTTTAATTTTTTTTAATTAAAAACTTTAATTATCAGTGTACATTTAATAAATGTATTTCCATCCTTGAATCTATTGTTTTCCTATGTAAGCAAGATAAAATACTTAATTAGTCATTTTCTAAAGAACGTCAAAGTATGTAACCAATCATCTTCTATTTCCTTTTTTAGTAAATATTTAATTTTATTGTTTATATTCTCCAAAATTTTTGAAAGAATCTTTATTTGAAAATATTCCGAATCCAAAAAATAAATTTCCGGTGTCTGCTCTATAGATCACATCACACTTGTTCATTCAATGCCAAAGCCAATGCCATTATACTTCTACACATACGATTTTATATTTGGTAGAGTTTAGAGTACATAGGTCTAGGTAGTCATCATAACTCATAATTTAATCTGCCACCCGTCAGTTAACTATGAAATACATTTATGTATATTATGTGTGTGCATATTTTATTGTATTCAACAAGTTATTACAAAAATACAATTAGCATGGGCGTCAATGCATGCAATATCATATGAATAATACTATAAGCATTATAGGGATGGATTCTACTTGACTTGTGATTTTCCAGTCGCCTTTTTGGCTATGTGTTTCATTGACTGGAGAATTAAAGTGGCTTACTACATTGACTATTGCGTGATGAATACTAATCTTATTTAATGATAAAATGAATATGAATTGCTCAGGTAGGTTGTAGATTTTTTATTCCATACTGGATTTAACGTACAGTGGATTCTGGGGGAAAAATTGTTCTTAAATAGGTGGTAAATACACTTCAAGCGTCTCTCAGACTAAAAATCTGTCCTAAATAGCGATTTCTTTCCTTTTTATAGAAATTCTTGCTTTTTATGACGCAAAAGATTAATTTTAATTAATAATTTTTAATTTACAAATATGCTCTTCAAATACCTTTCTACAAATAAACTAGACAGACCCGCTAAAATTCGTACTCGAAGACATTTCATTATTCCGGAATCCTTAAAGACAGAATGCACTGTACCTTTTATTACTCTTGTTCAATCTATTATTGCAATTCTACTCACCATACCAGGAAGAATACATTAATAAAAAATTAATCACTTTTCGTGTACAAAATGAAAGCTTTTTTTAATTTTCAGGTCAATGTCCAACTTTTTAAAAAGAAATTATAAATATGCCATTTCCTCTACGGACCTAAGGATAGAAGAATACAAGGTGATTAGTGATTATGTATAAACATTATCCGAACTAATTTTTCCTGAAAAGAGAAATTAATGCAGTGCACATCAATTATGTGTTAACATTGAGTGATTTGGCATGTATTATACATATTTATTATGCGAGTCATACCTTATGATGGCTCGCATAAAAATAATAATAATTATAAATAAATAATAATTATAAATTAATAATAATTAAATTATTATCAAATGCATTATCTACTGTCTACTCTACATGCATGTGTTCCTGGATTGTTTCATTATTCGTTTCAACTGATTGTATGAGAATGCAAGTTGAAAAAGGGTGTTTTGTAGTTTGTTAAGTAAGCTTTGCAAATTATTTGCAATACTGTGGCTTCGGTTTAGATATTTGCTTTTCTATATGCAAATTACAATTAAAATTCTGTCTGCTTGATAATTGTATACTGTTGCTGATTAGATAATAACATTTGGCCATCCTCATTGAAATTCAAATAGAAATCGATATCTATAGTAAATATGTATAAATGGATCGAATTATTACTCGAACACAGTATAATTAAATAAACCATTGCAAAACGGATGCACCCAAGGGGTTGAGCTAAATAGTTTAACAAAATACCAATATCATTGATGGAAATATTTTAAATGGCAAATTAAAGTTTGTGATTAATATTTGTATTCCTGACGTCAACAGCTTTCCAACGATATCTCACTTGGTGCAATATGTTGTAATTTAAAAATTTAGTGGGCGTGGCCACACATTCTTAGGGGTGTTGTCGATTGGTCCATTAACGAACTGAACATTTGTCCTCATCCATATAGGTTGTGTATCAAATGGACCAAATCTGCCAAAGTTATGGTCATGGTGTCAAAGCCAGTGATAGACCGACGGACAGACAGGACAGGCAAAGTATTCTTATAAAATGGTTTCTCAATCACTTAGCAAATAAATGGTGTTTATTCATATCTACCGTTTACTTTAGTGGCAGTTCGCCAATACGCAGTTCATTACCTTATTTTCTATATATTTACTTTGTATACAATTTTATAAGTGTGTTAATTTGAAAAGTGTACTTTTGCCAAAAAAAGTAGCTCATTTTTAGCCCCTGAAAATGGGAAATACATTGTTAGTGAAGAGATTTGCACTCTTTTTCATCCTTGCAATTTTTAGTTTTGAAAAAGCGTCGTCATTTACCGTTGTAGAATTTGATTTACAAGTTTTTGGATGGGATTTGAAATTAGCAGATGACAACAACAACGAGGAGGACAATAATGACATAATTCCATCGCCTGAAGTAGCGTACCCTGAAAATGTAGGATCTTGGTCGGTGACGCCCTGCATAAAATTAAAAGGAGCGATAACAATTCTCGTTCCCGTTCTGTTACCCAGCGGAGTCTCGCAAACATTTCCACTGGACGTCCCCCCAGAAGCCACAACTGAGGGATTTTGTTCTGATCCTCTTTATAGCATTTTTACAGGAGAAAACATCAAAAATTCTATTACTTTCAAATGGGGTGTTTTACATGAAGGCTCTGCAGAAATATTGACGAATAAATTGTCAATTGTCTTTGAATATTCCTATAACGGTGGATTCCCGATGTTTAGCATCAGTTCTATTACCGTGTCCTATTCCAATGCTCAGTTTGTTGAAGACATACTACCAAGTAAGTCTAATAATTATTTAATAATGACAAAATACTACAGTTATTTCCTTAAGGAGTCCTTTATAAACGAATTGTTCTAATTAGAGAGAATTTTAGACCGTTTTAAGTTTAAAAAAGTAACTGAAATGGAAAATGCATATAAAAATTCTCATGAAGAGAAAAATCTCTAAATGGAGAAGATTTATCTTGAATTTTCAGTCTGAGAGACACGTATGAGGAATTTTCGACCTATTTAAGAACAATTTTTACTATTTTAGCCTATCCTGTGAATGTGTACTTAATATAATTGAATAGTAAATAGGAAAATGTGTTTAGGACCATTAAAAAGGTAGACAAAATTGTGGAACAATATAATACAGACGTCTTTAATCATGTAGAAACTCTTTTATTGCCTTTTAAGTCATTTGCATGTTGATGGATATAAGGATTTGCCTATAAATGAAAGGAGTTTTGGACGAAGTTCCCTAAAAATCCATACGGAATGCACTGTTAAAAATAATGTTAAGTAATATTTAAATATTTTTTTAATTTTTATTATGAATATATTTTGAATTTTTCAAAATTTCAGGAAGGATTGACCATCAAGAGGACAATTTGTCTCTGTTTCCTACTTTTACGTCAAATTCCCTTCAGTGTGAGAAGGGAGAACTGAAAGCAGCTTTTGATTCATTCCACATTCATTTCTACGATGCTCAATGGCAGGCATTTAAGGATAACTTTGAGAATGAGGATTTCGACACTCCAGAAGGTACTCCAGAAGGTTGTGTTCCCTTGCAAAATACTCCTGATCTCGTAACAGGCGATCATGCTGATTTTTGGAAAGTCTGGTTTATCTCTACTGTAGTAGTTCTGCTTATCTGCTTGGCCGTTACTGGACTTCTTTTATTCGTAACAATGTTCTTTGTAAAACGCTGCCGCGCTGAAAATGACGAAGGATACGAAACTTTCGCATAATCATTACCTATAGCTATTAAAATGTGTCTGGAAATTATTAAAAATGAAATTGATAAAATATAAATACGAAATTAAATATTTTTAAACAGAGCTATCCATTTCTATTTCAATCAATGTATGTAATATCTAGGTTAAATATTCAGTTAGTCTGATAGCGAATAAAATACGTATGCGAATTTATATAAGAAAATTTTAATATACAATTAATATTTTTATTTAATCTGTATACATGTATGAATGAAATAAATAAATAACTTGTTAAAGAAAATAATAAAGGTAAAGAAGTTAAGAAATAGTATAAATGTTTTGTCAATTAAAAAATTAAGATTTTCGATATCCACTAAAAATCGGGTAAATATCTCGCAAATCTTCAGGTTCCGGGTAGCTATCACTTTCAGAAGCTAAAAGATGGTACCGTGCTCGCAAATAATGGGCTGAGCTTTTGGGATGCCTATCTCGGGTAAAAATTCCTTTGCGATTTCCAGTTATGCGAGTTATTCCTTAAAATAAAATAATAAATATTTATATCGAATATCGAAAAATAATTTAATGTTTTTCAAAACTACTATTATAACTGTTAATGCTACCTTGAGCAGTCATGAAATCAGCAAAATTCCAAATCATTTCTCCAATTAGCGAAGTATTCGATCTCAGGAAATCAAATGCTTTGAAATGCTCTTTCATCATTTCCAGTTGGTATTCTTCAGTAAATACAAACTCTGGACTCTGATAGTAAAAAGAAAAATAATTAATGAATCAAATAACTGGAAATTTTTATAATTAACTCATTAATTACCATATGAAGTCCAGCAACAGTATCTGCTCCATATTCGGCAACAATAATAGGCCTGTTAAATGTTTTAATCCAGTTCTGAACATCGAGAATCATGGAGTTTTTTATTACTTCGGTATGACCCGTGTCCGAATACCAACTAAAGTAGCGATTGATTGAAATGATATCAACAAATTGAGCCTAAAATCCAGAAACCACCAAACAATGTTTAAAAAATCTTAAAATATGCACATTCTTTATAATTTTTAGCGAACTAACCCCCAAAGCGACAATATTGAAGTAATAATATGTAGTTTCTTAAGAAATAAGAATAAACAAATTTAAATTCTTTACAGTAACATCTCTATTGTAGTTTTGTGCTACAACAATTGTTATTGGTCGCGTCGGGTCAAGCTCTCGATTTAAGGCAACAATTTCACTGATTACAGACAAAAGTATAAGAAATAATTAATTATAAAATTCAAACGTACTGCTTTGTCGTTATACCATCCTTGATTTATAACTAAAGTTATAGGTCGCTTATCGTCCAAAGATTTTGTCAATGCTACAATTTGTCTGTTCAATTCAATTTCAAAATCAAAATCCAATTTTTCAAAATTAGGTCACTCCATAATTTCAGCCAAAGAACGAATTAAATTAATTTTTAATTAATTAGTAATTAGTAGTTTTAGTTTGTTTTGACGTAATTCACTAAAAAGAGTTTCTTTAGCATCAAAACTTGAAGCGTATTAATTAATTGTAATATTGTTGTATCGTCAAACATGTTAATATGTTAAGTTATTGCTCAAAATTAAAAAATCCATTATGGAATTTAGTGCAAATGGTAGTACTAACTGTTTATGTTAATTAAATTACATTATCAAATGGCCAATTATATTGATTGTTACCGGAAATAATTTTCTGCGGCTGGTTTCTGACTTTGTGGTTCGTTTCCAACAGACCACATTACAACGCTAGCCCTATTCTTATCTCTGTTGACCATTTCCCGTATTTGCTGCTTGTGGTTTGCCAACAATTTATCACTAAATCCACTATTTACAAAGAAAACAATGATTTAATTAATATATAGTGCTTTTAATGCTGGTATTATATTTTAATGAATAATGAATTACTCTAAAGACACGGCTGGGCATTCGTCAATTATCACGATTCCTAATTCATCAGTGAGATCCATAATTTCTTCAGAATACGGGTAGTGGGATGTACGATAGGAATTTGCTCCAGTCCATTTGACTAAATTATGGTCTTTTACAATCATCACGTTGTCAATTCCTTTTCCTCGGACCTAAAATACGATTTTGCAAACACTTAAGTATAGTCTCATTATAGATAATACAAAAAATATAATAAATTGGATAGATATATCACATATATGTCGTAGGCACACCGTCCCACTAAACATTACGGTTTCACGTGCGCAATTTTTGACAGAAAACTAACCGGATAATTTGTAATTTTAACTGATTTGATAGAAACATCTTTTCAGTAATGTAAGTATATGTATTACTATGTTAGGCTTACTATAATAGCTATTAAGCTCATCTAATTTCATTTTAAATCACATTAAACAAGGATTTTGTCACAATATGCGTACATTTACCATATTATACGCTTAATATGTTGCATACATCACAGAAAAGGGAAATTCTGAACAAAATCAGCCAAAATTACGTATATAAGATAACTTAATTAGATTTTATGGAAAATGTAAAAAAAAATTCCACATTGTCCCATATGCCAGGTGGTAATCTGTGACTACGACATATTCCTAGCTTTTTACGTTGAAGTCTTCATGACGGCCGAATCCCCTAAAGTAGAACGGTTTGTTATTAATTAAGAAACTTGTCTTTGTCCATCTGACAGATCGGATCCCGACTCTCAATCGATAAATATCCAGTTCGTTATTTTTTTCATCTGCCAATGTGATCTTCAAGTTAAAATAGAAATTGCATATATAATTCCAGAAAATTTCCTTTTTTAAAAATCTAGGAACAAAAAATAATTTAATATTAAGTCTTACCACCAAGTTGTATAAGTATCCAGCCTCACTATCATTCTTGACCATTGTGTAAGGCCACCAAAGTTTAGCATCTGAGACAATCAATTGTCCTTTTGTCCCAGAGGCCACAGCTACCGAATGACCGTTCTTATCTTCCAGGTGGGCAATAATATGAGTTCGAATTGACGATATTTTATTTCCTTGTCCTCCATTTCTTTTATTTTTGCTTCCATCGGATGTGCTAACAGAAAATGAAACGATTCCTGGAAGAAAAAAGAAAATGTGTTTGAATTTGACCGCTTTTTCATTAATTATTAATTAGTTACTGCAAAATGATTTTAATTTGCCGCGCCGCACCTTGATTTTCTCCAACGACATCAGTGGTCACTTCAATATCGTCGATGTAATTAGCTGGAGTAGTGAATAAATAGACTGGACGATGAATTCCAGCATAATTGAAAAAGTCAAAGTTGTAATTTAAAGTAAAATATCCTTTGGGGTATCTGTAAATGATTAACGCACAAAAATTAATTAACAGGTGAAATTAAATTAGATTTGTTAAATCAAAACAGGTTAAAACAGTATCATTGGTCTGAAAAAAAGATAATATCTGTCTCCAGTCCTGGAGTCCAGATTTTATGACTTTTAAACATTCTCTTACCTTTCAGCAGTTTGATAAACGATTGTTCCTTGCGGGACAGTATCTTGACTTAAGGTGTTATTGACTGCAACAGTTATTCTATTTGGACTTTTAAATGCAAGATTCGTTGCGTCTAACTCAGCCACAAAGGGTAAATGGCCACCACTGTGCTCCACCGCCTTTTCACCATTAACCCACTAAATAATACACATTTGCATTAAATATTTGCATAAAACGATTAAAAATGTACTTTGCAATCTTTAGAGAGATTTAAATTCTAAAAATTGTTTGCTTACAACAGTCGTATGATAATTGACCCCTCCAAAACGTAGAAATATTCTGGTATTAGTTGCCCAGCTTTTTGGAATCCAAAACTCCCGATCGTACCACACCCACCCGATGTGATCTCGAATAGTTTTATTTTGGGTTATGTCATTGTAACTGCTAGGAACTGGCATCAAATCAACTTCTCCCGTCTGAAAGAAAAATTAGCACTTTTTATTACTACATACATAGATAATAGATTCTCATCATTCCTCATCTATTTTTATAACTTAATTATCTATCCTATCGTCACTATCGTGGCTTGGCTTGCAAAATTTTTATCCGCAATTTATCGATAAAAATTGTCGACATATTCCGTAGCAAACTTTCTGCAAACCCACAAAAAGAAATAAAAACTCAATTTGCTTATTTTCTCCAGACTTTCACATTTTTCTTTTTCAAAAATTTAATTGTTCCCCCGAGATATGATATTTCATGATAATTCAATACTATATGCTCTTAATTGCCGTCTAAACTATTGTCCTCAGCAAAAGTGTTAATAATAAACTACTATATTATTTACACCTTTGTTACATCAGTTTTGAAATAGTTTATTTAGATAACATTTAATTAAATGTCTATAATGCAATTAATTGAATTCAATTTTTATTTTGATATTATTTTGGTACTCATACTATACAAAGAATTTAGTTAATTTAATATGCAATTTGGTGAAGCGTTTTATATTAATAGTTCTGTCACACGCTCGTGTGCAAGATATCGGTCGCTTGGATTTATTCACCAGATAATGAAAGTGACACATGCAAACAAAATTATGTCTGACCGAATTAGCTTTTACCAAAACAAATGGCTTTACTGTATCCAAGTTGAATGGGTTTCTTTATCCATTTGCCAATATTGTAAATACTAGCAATTGCACACTGTTATACATATTTATCCGCACATGCTAATTGAATATATGTATATTATATGGATCGAAATATATATTACATTCAGTCGTTTAGCGTAGAAAACTGAAAGCACGAAAAAATTCTGTACTGCTTTTGAATTAATAACAACACATGACAAATATTCCAAGCTATGTGCTGCATACATGATACATGCTTAAGGGGGGCTCTATGTTTAGCATGGATAAGAGAACGGGTCACTAGTGCAAGTTATACAAAAATGGGTAACATATTCTGAAAGATCAACTTTCTGGATAGGGCGCTTGTTTGCGATTTTTTAATTTTGTTGGCTTTTATGAAGAAAAGGCTTAGAGTAGAGATTTACATGGTATGAGGTATAAAATGTTATTTAAAAGGAACTTATAACTATTAAAGTGCAAATTACGTCAACATAAGCCCTGCAGAATTTTTTGCTCTTTCGAATGAGCCCATTTGCAACTCTCTACGATGAGCCAAAATTAAGATCTCCTATCCAGGAGAAAAAATTCCCCGTCATCTAAATAAAGGAGAAAGGAAAAGTCGTTCCTCCACCAATCAGCGCAGCGCTCTCTATTTTGACGGGCGCAGTTTGGTACCCATAGACCATTCCTTAACTAAAACAGGAACAGACAGACAGACAGACAGACACTAGTAGACTTAGTAAAAGTAAAATTATTCAGGTATTACTAAGGCATAGGTATATTTTATTATATGTTCGTCATTCTCATTCATACAATCGTAACTGTAACGCAAATAACATACCGATCCGAAATAAATTCAGTTCTTGGCCAATGATCTTGGATCTGATATCAGAAAAAAAGATTGCCTTGACATTGCACTCGCACTCCATTCACCTGTTTCCATCTGTTATGCCTCGTGTTACAAAAATTGCTGCAGACGCAGACGGTAATTGAGACAAAGACAAACTTGTGGCCAGACATTTCAGTAACTGGCAACACTTATGCATTTATACTTGTCTGCAGCATCCAAAAAATTATTCTGTCTCTTACAAACTATTCTCACATAAAGAGCGTCACATATTTAAAAATGTGCAGATTCTTTTATCAATTTTTGTACAATATTTGCATACGTTTGTACTTTTTGGAGAATTGGCAAATTTTTTATTCACCATACTATATTATCAATATCAATATCAAGGTATACAGTGCCCACCCTGCGTGTAATTCCCTTCCGACGCCCATACTCATACTCAACATTATTCATACAAATATTAAATTGAAAATTATTTAATATTAATTTTTATTCCCCAGTAGTATTAACTGATTTAAATATCTATACATACTTTATGGTTATAATTAGCTCATATAATTCAAACAAAAAAGCTAACTATTACAAAATCTCATTCAAAAACAATGTAAAACTTTATTATTCTAAAGTGAAAGTAATTAATTGAAAAACTACTTGTATTTTCAATTTGGTTAGTCAATTAATGTGTATTAATTATATCAAATATTTTTATTGACAGCTATGTAATCATATTACTAAATTCTATATGATTTCGAGTTAATAAATAATATATAAAATATATGTTACCTGTGAGAGTGGATGGGCGTACCATTGCTTTTCAAAGCCAGTGCTAGGCTTATCTCTTGGGGCGATTCTGAAGTTCCATATTCCATCTAGAGATCTCCGTTCTCTGAATTCAGAGTCTTGTGGAAATAGAATACCCTCAGCAGAAACTAATTGAGATTTGCTGCTCAAACTCATAATTATGTAAATGTATAGGCCAAAGAAGCTGAGGAGAAAAGTCGAAGAGACTCCTACGCATTTGTAACGGTAGTTCTGAAACATTATCATTTTACAGGCTACTTATGAACACACTAATATAAATAACTGGAACTACCACTACCGTAACTATTTATGGACTGTAATGATAACAGCTCTTGTAAGTATAAATTATAAATCTTCTTAGTAAATATTTGACCTTATATTTATCTGTAGGTACAAACACTTTATTTTTCTTTAGTTTAGAATTATATTGTTTAGGGGGCACAGGGATAAAACTTACATAGGTTACGGAGTATTTTAAGTGTCAGTTTTGTGAAGAGACCAAAATAAATATTATGTGATTTTGTACAGTGTTAATGTTAATTAAATGATAATTTGTCAGACACCTCTCTTCTCTGGCTTTCCAGACGATGAATGCAATAGAGTCTGGACGTTCGCTTGGTTTTTATTACTTGTTGCAATTGCACTAAACTCTTTGCTGGCTTGGCTTGGCTAATATAATACTTGTATAGTAGTGTGTGTGTATATGTAGCTGTCTCAAGCTAAAGTAAGTCTATGTACGTACACGTTGGTATTTTATATGGTGCTTTTATAAACAATTCCTCATGTATGCAATAATCTAACGTACGTAAACTAGCTAACATGTAATTTCGATATTCTGTAAGTAAGGCAGTTCATTTTGTTCCTCGGTTATGTTTTTATATGATTATTATTTGGTGAAACACGTATAATATGCAGATGGAATTAGTAAAACAGATCGGAAACTTTATATAGGTACGTAATTATAATGTGTTCAATATTAATTTATTGCTGGATAATGTAGGAATGTGGGTTTTATTATTTTCTATCGATTTACTATTGTACTTAATATACAGGTAAAGCAAAAACATTATTTCATTTCATATGCGTCTTTCTGTTATATTGTATGTCCTAGGATTCAATGTGCATTCTTTATAAAAACAAAAAACTTATACAATGAAATTGAGATGTATTGTATGAAAATAACACTAACCATAATGCAATGATAAAAAAGTAATTTTACTGGAGTTTATGCAACATAAACTTTTGGTATTGATTTCTGAACTCAAAAACGAACAAAACAATACACAAGCTATTCATTACGAAAAAGTTCGTGGACCCCAATATCTAAAAGCCACATTATTATTATGTATGGATTGGATTGTGGATATATTTATATTTATTAGCTTTGTTTGTATAAGAAACTCTGAATAACAATGTAGATTATGTATATATGGATATTAGCTAGGTTCAGACTGCCGGGTGGATTATTAGTATCACTTAATTTTGAATACTAAAATATTTAAATGCTTTCTTTTGCAAGTTTTTCAGTGGAAGATTGTAATTATATTTAGCACTCACTGGATATAAATTTACGCATTTCAGTATAAGTAATGCATTTATTCTATTTATACTACAAAGAACTGTTCCATATAGATAAAATGCATTATTACACATACATTTCATACGTAAATACAATAAAAATTGAAATAAGAAAGAATTCAACAACGGTCCAGATTCTCCAGATTCAGTCCAGTAGTAAAATAACGGATGACAACCGCAAAGCTTTTGTGTATGTGGTTTGCAGGTCTACTTTATTAATACAATTGAATTGACAATCTTATCGTGAATTTACACAAAGCATATATAATTGTTGTGGGCAAAGCATCATACCATAATATAAGATACCATTTCCGTATATTAATGTCATAGTAAATCATAATTCATGTGTAAATAATATTTCAGCTTTGTTTGTAAGCTAAGTAAAGTAGGTTGGTTCCCTTTTGTTGACAGGGCATATATGCAGATAAAACAAATACTATTACTTAATCTCTCACTATACAACGCAGAGAAGAAACTGCGTGATATAACGGTTCAATTTTAAACAAAGCGTATTTACTTGGACTAATTTTCATTTTCTGTTCTGTTGTATTTATTATTTCAGTGCATCTGATTCCTGGTTCATGAAAACTGGATTCAGATTTTATTTGCTGATTTCTACTTACGTTGGTAATTTGTGAATATAGACAGCCGCAAACCTATGACCCTTCTGTAAGAAGAAATTCTTAAAAAAGATGCAATGTGCCCCAGCACAACTACAATCATTAAAAGCAATAATTTTGTAGTGTGTTAGTAGTTTAGCAGTATTAGTAACCTGTCGGGCAGGACAGGATTCTGGGAAAAACTAGTAAAAGTAGTTTTTAGCAGTTTTATCCAAAAACTACTGCATAATAAAAATATTAACCTGCTAACCAAGTAAAATGCAACATGTGCTTATTTAATCAACTCAAATTACTTGGGAGATCACTATGTAGATATATTTTATTGTAGATAGAAAATAATTATCCAGATAAAAGCAGATGAGCCATGGATGTACTTAGTACTTGTGCATGATCGATTCATGCTGGGCTGATGATATATTATAGCTCTTCAGTGAATTACATGACTAACTCGTATATTTACTTTTACAATAAATCTCAAGAATTCCGCTTTTAGTTCCAATAAAAACTAAAAGCCATGTATCAAAGGTATGTATTTGTGTGTAGATAAATTAAAAGATGCTAATAAAAAAGGTTTAAGGTAAGTTCTGGACTTTTCAATTATAGACAGATTATTGCACCTGTCATGTCAACTCCTTACACGTATAGGGAATTCCTTCTGCCTGTAAAAAGTAAATGGCTTATAAATCCAATAAACCGTTGTAAACGAATGTAACAAAGAGGGAACTGACTCAGGAACTTTTTTTGTATAAAAATTCGAGTTCTACATGTCAAACTTGGTAGGAATCAATGTTAACCCAAAAAGCGGGTATTTTTGTAAAACCCGGGTAGAATGAGTGACCCAGGAATTTTTTTGTATAAAATTTCGAGTTCTACATGTCAAACTTGGTAGGAATCAATGTTAACCCGGAAACTAAAAAACCGTCTATTTCAGAACCTCAGTGTGGAGGACGGACGAACGGACAGACAGACAGAGTCTAGTCTTCCCATAGAGAGGTTCCCTCTCAATAAAAGCGTTCAATGCTTCACTAAATATGAATGTATTACATTGTTCCACAATTTTGCATACATTTTAGTAGTCCTTATACACTTTCCTATTTATTTTTCAATTATATTTACTGCACATTCACAGGATAGGCAGAAATACAATAAATTGGAGATAAATATGTAGAAAATTCCTTAAAAGCGTCTCAAAGGCTAAAATTTTTAGAAAAATCTTTTCCATGTAATGATTTAATTCTTTCTACGAGAATTTGTTGTAACCATTTTCGTTTTTAGATCCAGTGCTACACACAATTCAATCAGAAGCTCTAAAATCTATTCCATTCCCTATATAGGGGAATTCTTGTATACAGGAATCTTTATATTGTAGGGAATGAACTCTACATACCTATAGAATACTGTAAGAAGAGAACAATAATTCTCCAGAAGTTGTTGAGCAGCAGGAGTACCAACTACCAACTATTTACTTATTACATATCAAGTACTGTACCTAAGAAGAAATTGTGTACATACTGTACTTACTCCGAAAGTCATACAAGATGTGATGTGATCAGGTTATGCATCTTTATCTTCCATGAAAAGTTCAAGGCAAGACAAACGAAGAGAGATCAAGTACAACGACAAGAAGATGAGCCACTACGTGTAATAATAATAATCATGCTGTAAATCAGGTCTTTAAACTTTCTAAAACAATAGAACACTTAGGAGCGTATTATTAAACATTAAACATAGGTAGGTACTCTCTTATACACATAGTAACTTATATAAGGTACATAATACATTTTATCTTATGAATTGAATAATTTCATCCTTACATTCGTCGTATTCAATGTATTGTTATCGTAAAACAAGCTAATTGATATGATATGAACAAGTTTTTAATATAGCTAAACACACACCAAAATACTTACTTTGCCACAATTATCGTGGATCATTTTTATTAAGTGGTTGAACAACAACGCAACTTTATAAGTCATAAGGATATTATGCTGATACTTCATGAGAATTCCATACTCTGTGCTTTAATATGTCATTTAACTATTGTCATCAACAAAACGGGTACTTTAGTGACACTATTTAGCTCAACCACTTGGTTACATCACTTTTGCAATTGTTTATTTTGCAAACAAATAAAATTTTGTGGCTTTTGCAAGTAAGTAATTTGGGGTACGTTTAAAATAAGTTTGTAATTTATATTTAGATTGTATTATACTAATTATACAGAACAAATAGTTGCTAATACGTTAAGCTCTGTTGGAGATAAAATAGTTTGGAGGAGGGCTCCTTCTTCTTTACTTAATTTCTCATCGTGGTGTCGAATCCAGAGAGTCAGGTTAGAAAGCATTGGTAACGAATTCTTTAACGCTGTCACAACAGAATGATCTTCGGCTAAAACTTTTGTCTTGTATTTTAAAGTAGTTGTCTGTAAATTGTAAATACAAATGTACAACACAAAAATAAATATAAATGAATGAATGCGCATGATATGTTAAATAATTATATTTAGCTTCGGAGGAAAGTCATTAAGTACAGATACAAATACTACTGCAGGGAAACGTAATAGTTTTTATACATAAAATAGTTTATAGTTAGTTAATTTAATTTACATTTCTCCTTTGAAAACCAAAACCAACCTGAATGGTTAAAGTCCTCAGATCTATCAGCGAGAGAACGCCAAATAAGATTGAGATCCAAGTGAGACCATGCTGGCAGAACTCCAGAGTCTTCAAACCTATTTTAAAGCCATATAATAACCATCAGATTTATAATAAATGTGCACAATGTGCTTATCATGATGAAATGAATTATTATAAAGGCTCGGATATGTATGAAAATACTGTTGTTTCAATTATAAAAGTCATCATCACCATTAGTATTAAAAAACCATTGCAAAAAGTGTTTAACCCAGTGGTAAAATAGTTTTGAGCCATTTAGTATTGAAATCTCATTAAACCTCACAGTGCCCCATGTTTGGGGTACATTGCCATTCATATTTGCATTCCTGGTGTCATCGGGTTTCCAATAATACCAATAATGTTTCCAATGATGTTTATATTTAAAAAATAGGTAGGCGGGACTAGAATTCCATAGGTGTGGCCGATATTTGGACCATTAGCGAATTGAACCTGATAGCCATATAGGCTGTGTACCTTTTATTGAATGTGCTTTTACATTTTGCTGTATATTTTAGAGCTTTTAAGGTCTTGCATAGATATCCGAGCTTTTTTCTGAGAAAATTGAATAAGAGATAAGCTCTTTTAGAGAGAGAACTTTATGATTAATAATAACCTTGTAAATTGCCAATGAAATTATTCTGTCTTTGTCCCGTCCACTTTGAAATAATATTCGTCCGATGAGTATCTGAGTCATCTTGCAAAAATTCTTGAGCAATTTGTTGTATATCACATTCGGAGAATCCACAAATTCCAGAATCTGTAATATTCGACCTCCTGTCGATGAAAATTCTTTGTAAACATGACAATTTTTGGAAAACTTTTGCCAAGGCTTGATTATTTTCAAAGGAGCATCCCAAAAATTCTAAATTAGGGAATGTGTTTCCAATATTTTCGACATCGGTAGCCGTAAGAGTTTCCGATAGCTTCAAGGTAGATAGATTATTGTAAATTATAGTTTTCTTAAGATTTCCAGTTCCACCAGTCGTTCCAGGAATAATATCACCTTTGATTTTCCTCAGCCATGGCGTATCCAGTTCTAGGGAATTAAGTTGCGGAAGATTATCAATGAAATAGGTCAATCCTGGATTAGAATAGCGAAGATAAAGATTTTTCAGTTTGGTCATTTGTGGAAAACGTAAATTGACATTTACAATCTGGCGGGACAACATAGCCTTGTCTTGTATTGTTAACTTGAGGCTTTCTAAAGTTCCAGCCAAAGACTGGAAAAGATTGTGGGTGTAGGAACTTGTAACTCGGTGGGCTAATTCAATCGACAGTTTTTTCAGTTTCGGGCACGCGGAGACAATTAAATCTAAAGTCTGATTAGTGGCTAAAGATCCGTGGAACAATTCACACAAATCTAGTTCTTTTAATTCCTTGAGATTTGTTTCACGGATAATATCCCCGAGTTTTAAACAGGGAACTTTTAACTTTTCTAAGGGATAATTACTCCGTTTAATTAGCTTAATTATCGTGTCCGTGCATTTCGTGTCGTGTAAATGGATTACAGTTAAACTAGTCAATCTGGGAAGATTAAATCGATCGAATAAACTCGGCATGCATAAAGTTTCTTCAGAAGGTGCAAATTGCGTGGAAAATAAATGCAGAGACTC
>JAQFYC010003776.1:0-19518 GCA_034694165.1 Tomocerus mixtus
TTATTTTAAAGCCCTTTACTAGTGCTTTCGATTGATACACATTTGGTACCAGGTTATAAGGGGATCCAAAAAGTTGATTTTTTTCTAAGTCTCATTGGGGTACTTTTGACAATACGTTTATTGCTTAAAAGGCCTTCATTTGAAATCGCACACCCAACGTTGTGTTTAGACTCTCCTTTTGTTAAAGTGCATGGTACTCAGATTTTTGTAGATAAAATGTGACACACACGAAGAGAAATGCTTCAACTCAAGGGGAATTGCCATTCTTTGCTTGGATTTAAATTCGTGTCCCTTCTATTTGTTTCAACAACCAGGCAGGCCAGAATGAGAGATTGAATTGATGTTAAATTGAATGAGATCCAAACTATTTTTACGTAAGTGTTCTGTGTTCTTGGGGACGCCAGCTAATAAACTATAGCGCTTCTCATTGAGATTCTACTAATGATATGTTCACTTGAAAAGATCACCCTGTCCTGTATACGTAAACAAACAACATTATATACTGACATTACTTTAGTGCATGTACGTACACTCAATTAAGTACTTAGTAGAATCAGTACTCAAGATATTGCTTTAACTGAATTATTCTTTTCGGGATTTCTTTACTGAAAAGTTTTTAATAGGATGACATGGCGGTATTTGTAGTAAATACTATTCCTGTTCAGTTCAATTAAGAACAACGGAGATTAGGCTGGCTAGAAAATATTCCTATTGGATTTTTACAGTTAAAAATATAATTTAATTAATTATTGCAGCATGCAAACTTAGTATAACATTACTGTATGCTCTTATTGTTAGTTATACTAAATATAAATTAATGACCTACATAATTAAAGAAATATGGATGAACATAGTATGTTATGTCTGTATCAAGCCAATTAATACCGTTATTTATATCTGTATAATTAAGATTGAGGTCATTACTTAATTACTTATACTATTTGAATTATACTTTTCCGTTTTCATAATATTTGTAATACACAATAGTTAATTGTTTACGTTTCCAGGATATTATGTTTTGTATTACAAATACAATTAAATAGATGGGGAATTATTAGTATTTATAGTATGCAAAATAGTAGACCTCCCGTTTGTATGTATGTGATAGTACCAACGCTTTTATAACATTTTTGGATTCCTTAATTCTATAGAAAATGTTTTATTTAATCCAATTTCCATATTCCTAACGATCCGAGGACCGGGGGACGCAGAATGTTAAAGTAAAGTAATAATTTCATACACGATAAAATACAAGAAAAGATTAATTTTATTATAGTATAGTATCTAATTTGTCTTATTTGAGCTAAGATTTTTTACTATACTGATGTTGAATGAAGCACTCTTCTCCAAAAATAAAACAGTAATTTAGCGTTACATTATTAGAATTTAGGATGACTCCAACAGAGTTTTATAGACCCGAAACAGGCAGAAGACATTGTGTTCATCCCAAAGCAACGACTCTGCATACGTATTCACCTAAACAGAAAAAACCTGGCAATATCTTCTGTTGACTTACTTTTTCGCTTTGTCTCTATAAAACATTTTTATTTCTCTGTTCTTGCATGCTATTTAGTAGTTGAGATAGTAAAAATAAAAATACATCTCTCTTTTCTTCTTATGGCTAGCTAGACTAACCAGCGTAAATACAGATATTTCACCTACCGTATTTCCTTCAATATTAATATACGCACTACATGATCTTTGCCTAGAAATATTCTCTCACTATAATAATTCATTATTGTTAATAATTTGGATGTTCAGATTTATTCTTTGTGGAAAAACTTTTGAACTACTTATTTTTAGAATCAAAATCTATGTCCCACTCGAATAGAATTTATAATAGAATTTACGGTAGAGTATTTTTCTGACAATGCTTATACATAAGTAGTTTACTCAACTTTAGGCTAACTCTCTATATAAATGCATAAATGTATGGCAGGGTACAGGGAATAGTGTTTCAATTGTTCAAGGATATATCTCTGTTTGTTACGTATAGTTACTTTAGATTCACTTAAGCCCAATCGGATCTAACAATAAGCTATTACAAACAAACCTCACTGAAGTCTCCTCGCCCATAAACAAAAGCTTTCTCGGACTTTTCACTCCATGCATCTTATCCCTATTTCATTTTCTTCTATAGTATAGTAGATACATGTAAGACAAAAGATTTGAAATTGTCAGCATTTCTCCTACGCACATAAATACTACATACCTACATACATACATAAGTGTACTTATTACATATATTGCTCCCAACAAACAGCGGAACGTCATAAAACAGAAAATATTAGTGGAAAAAGCTTCAAAACTGAAGGAGAAAGCAGTAAAGGGTTCGAGTACTTAAGAATTGTTCAAGAGAATCGTTTCCCTTTCTGTTTTTGGTGGCATTGACTTGTACTTGGTTTGGCTTGGCTTGGTTCTTTAGGTATGGAAAAGGGATCTGGATCTAGGTATGTAATGTATCTGGATCGGATTGGTCAAACTCAACGAGGCTATAATAAAAATATATGAGGGCAGAAGGACTCTTTGTCAGTTGCCAAAAGAGTTGGAAACGTATTTGTATATAAAGCAGTAAATAGAGAAAGCATAATAGAAGCCATAGAATATCTACTTCACATCACATCACGTCACAACTTTACATGATTTTTTGTGCGTTAGACGTTACCCACTACCTACCTACTTAAATAAGTATATATATAAGTAGGCATATCAATAGTACATATTAGTATCATAGTAAACGTAGTATTTTACTTACTTACTTTAACAAAAGTAGCGCATACCTTGCCTTGTGTTAAAAGACGAGGCTGAAAAATCTACTTACATATGACTATATACAATGTATGTGTAAGGCAGTCTAAGTCTAATCGTCATAAGTATGCTTGGAATAGGATATCGCACCATGTGCCGCATTGCCCGAGTTTTTTCTGCCGCTTGGCATTGCATTTATTTGCAAACTCAATTTAACTCCGTGATAACAAAGGGAGTTGGCGTTGGCACAAGAAACTCAACTCTCTCGCTCGACGCAGGCAAACTAAAGCCGAGTCAAGGCGAAATGCAAAATCAAGGCAACTATTTAGTATGTAAGTAGAAATAGCGGTTCTGTTCTGCCATATGTATAGCATACCAGCTCAATTTCGAGTTTTGAGTAAAAGTATAGTTAGGCCATGCCATGCCAGGCCAGGCCACAATGATCTGGCCTGACTTGCCCTATCTTTCCTTATAGTTGGTTGGCTTCGGCTTTTCTCTAATGTGATGTGCCCTTGCATTTTAGATTGTATGAATGTATTATAGCCAGACATTTAGGTAGATGAGAGAAAATGAATATCCAAATCTGAATGGAATGAGGCGTGAATAAAGGAACGTAAGTCTCCACTCCTGTAGAACAAAGATTAGAGATATACATTCGTACTACGTATGTATTTGCTAGTATTCCCATCTCATTCACATTTCACATCTCAGACGGAAGAATACGCAAGAAAATCATTTTCCACCGCTAGCGTTGCATTCCACGAGTGTATTTTATTACAAGATTTTCTACTTTCAATATCTGCCTAATATATCTTCCTTTTCTCCTCCAGCAAATCGAATTCAGTTCCGTCTCCGTCCTAGTCCTGCACGATAGTTACTATCGCAGATCTCTTCTGTATCTGTAGCAAAGCTCGATCTGTGTGTATCCTTAAGAAATCGCATGTATTAAGAAAGCTCAAGACGATTTATATTCTCTTTTTCCAAATACTGAAGAGGTAATCTCTTTCTTCGCCTTAGAAAAACTAAATCAAATCAAAGTAAACCAAGTTAAGTAAACTTAACTAGCACGCTCATATGCAGATATCCTTATGGAGAAATGCTCAAGAGAATTCTATAAATCTATTTATTATACTTATTTAGGTACATACTTACTAGCTTTCCAAGAAAACCATTGATAACCGTATTTGTTTATATAAAAGTGGACCTTTTTGCAATGATATAAGGATTTGACACATTATTGACAAAATTTGGGTTGGATATTGAATGCATAAAAAAGACTTTCATGTTACCTTATCATATTAAAGCCATTTGCAGATGTATACCTAAATAATATAGTTAGTTACATACATAAGTAGGTAAAGGTTATTCATGGACTTGCGTAGGAGTGATCCGATCAAGTGGTACTTATTTTATGTACAAGGACTAAATAATAAAATTGCAGTTGCTATTTATTTACTACAACTTGCAAAATCTTACAAAACATCTTATGGAAAGAAGAGTTTGGGTTTTGTATGCATAGTAAGTAGGCTTAAAAGTGTTCAGCTGCACTGAAATCACAAGCGAAAGGAAAATTAAAGGAGTCTACACAGAAAACTTTAATTTCCGCCGAAAATAATAATAAATTCCCAAATCACTACTTGCTATACAAGTTATTTTGTGTGAGGAGGCACTTTTAGTGCTTACTTAGTAAAGTTAGTAACTCACTTAAGGAATCTAATGCGGATACAAAAATATATAGAACACTTGGTTTAGTATAACAGAGAGTAGAGAGCGAAGGATATTTTCCTAAGAGAACGAGTTGAAAAGAACCCTTAAGCAATTTGGTTTGAGATAGTTGATAATAGAGGAAGGATAGTGAAGGAAGGAGAAGGACTCTTGAAAAAATAGAATCCTGTTGTGTAACTGAAGCTGAAGTAAGCTGTCTGCACACCCAGGAAAGTCAAATCCTGGCGTAACTATACACTACACACCTACTGCGTACCTACAAAATGTATATCGTAAGTATTTCTAGTAAGTATTACTGTGGGCTATATAGAAATATAATCTGGAGAATTATTTGGAGAAAGTACCCAGAAGAAACACCAAGAATAAGTTTTCCTTTTCTCAACAACGACGACTTGAGTCGAATAAAGTAGAAGAAAATGATAGTAGTAGAAGTAGGGCTAAAGTAGGTAAAGAAAACCAAGCCACGAAAATAACTGTACTCTATAAATAAGTAGGTATAATAGAAACACTGTAAGTAATTCCTTTCCCTTATAAGGATACATAAGTAATACCTACTATTTGTACCTACCCAATTTATTTTAGCGGTGCACTTTACCGTAGTAAGTATGTGTATAAATTATACATACATACATACCTGTACCTAAATACAACTACACTACAACACATCGTTCCCTACAGCCACACAATACTACTCTTCAGAGAAACTCTTAGAAAAGAAAACTCTCTAGAATAACATAAAGATTCGAATTTCGAATGCTCTATAGAGACTTCAGTCATTATATTACAGTTACACATACAAATACAAATATCCCGTACAATAACCCGTGTTGTTCTTGTTCCAATCTTCCTATTACTCGGGCATTATTTACTTATTATGCTCACAGTACATGGAAACATGATTTTACAACTATAGATAAGTAATAAAGTAATGCAGGTACCTAAAACCTACGTAAGGAGAAAAGAAAAGCAAAATGTTAAACTTTCTTTACTGCGGCAGACAGTACCTGGATATTTTATAAAGGGTTTTCCCCAGTAGGTGCCTAAGTATAATTATTCCGTACCTACCTAATTCAATAGACTATCCAGTTTTTAAGTAACTAAATACTTACACTATAATAAACAAAACACATTGCTATTAGCTGTAGTAGTATCTTATACGTAACTAACTAATCGCAGACTAAATATTTACTAATATAGAATGACTACCTTAGCTTAAACGTACCTATGTGCTTATGTAAGAAGAAATTACGTAACATCCTAACGTTTACTTATTTATATAACATTTCTTTTCATTCCTTTGCTTGTCTAAAAGAAGCTGATTGTAATATTGCTCACCTTAACTTGTGTTGTGTGCTTACGTACACGTAGCATCATAAATACATACAAGTCGAAAGAAGTACATACATATTATACAATCCTTCAGAACATATAGGTACATTACATAGATGTTTCGTAAGTTTCTCGAGATGGGTAGGTATAAAAATATTGCAGAGAAAGGAGTGAAAAGGAAAGAGAAGCTAGAGAACAGAACTCATTCAACTAGAGTAAAGAAAAGTAAAGAAGAAAAGTTTTCCCAAGATGCAAGTCTCACTTATATGTAAAAGGCTTGGCGAATATAAATACGTAGCAGCAGCAAGCAAACCCAGCCAAGCCAGGCCAGACCAGGCCAGGACACATCACCAAGAACGCATCAGTGCGATAACTGTGCTCGATGTAAATACTTATAAGAATTTGCTATAAGAATATATCTATGCATAATACGGAGCAAGTTTCCAGCAAAAGTTATACGCAGTAGTTTTAGGTGATCTAAACGGATGGGATGAAAATGCAGTTCCCTGTTATATTTGTACTATGCCTTACATACCGTTACATAGGTAGTCTTCTACGTCTACGACTACGATTCCAAGGTTCGTTCACGAATGAAATGTCCGTGTCTGTTCGTGTAGGTTAGAGTACAGTACAGCGTTCCTATCTGTAGGTTACAGTACGAGTACGGATACAGATATATCACTATTACGTACAAAGAAGATGTAAATGGAAGTAACTACAGTACACTAAAGCTTACAGACATAGGAAAGTGAGTGGAGCGAGACAAACTGCTATATATCTGTAATAGTACCTAACCTAACCATGCTTCATTTCCCATATACTACAACTAAAGTCAGTTAGACTACAATATATGTAACACCTAATGTAATCTAAGTATATGGATGAAATATTGAAAATAAATATAATGCTAGTATGTTGTAGCAGCAGTAGCACAAAGGTTTTCAGCAAACCAAAATTGCAGTGTAGTATGTATGTATATATACATAATGTATGTATTTAGAAGCAGAACAGAAAACTTCAGCTCCAACTCCAGTCTAGTACTCCTGCACTGCAAATAGAAGGAAAACCAGGGGAAAGTTTCTTTATATTCATATACATTGTATATATATTTCTCCAGTCTAAGTTGTTAGTTCAGTTCAGTAAAGTAATAGTCATAGTAAGTAGTAGTAAAGGAAAGTGTAATAGAAATACAGTGACTTGGTTCGGGTGAGCGTGAGTCGAGAGCATGCCATGAAATAATGCTAATGGGATTTTATATCAGATTATATGGGTAAAGCCGGGAAATGTGTGCAGTAGTGTGTACTGTACTGTACTGTAACTCTGGAATAAATTTTATATCTACTGTTATACAGTGCATGATTGTTATATAAATATATACTATAGGTACTATAGGTATATGTATTAAAGTATTCCTAAACGAAAGTGTATATAACTAGAGATATTATAAAGAGTGCAAGTTTGCCTGTAGTAGAGACTTAGCGTGATGCACGGTTAGCTTACCTAGGTAAATACTTTATATATTTAGTAACGTTTGCATTGTTAGTCACTAAAGCACTATATAGGATCTATTGTACTGTGAAGGTAGGTATAAGCAGACGTGAAAGAAGAAATTGTAGAGAGAGACAGAGAATATAATAGAATGAAAGTAAGTAAAGTAAGTAGTAGAGTCGAGTGAGTACTAGAGTGATGTTGAACATTAAAGAGTGAAAGAACATATAAGAACTGTTACAATATAAGCATATATGTTACATAAGGTATGAATGCAGGATATAATGTCTGCAAAATTCTATATAGTATTTATATGGTGCAGTGTTACTTTATAGTACCCTTTGTGCCCTTCCTAGCTTCTGTTCTGAGTTCTGAGCATATACAGTAGATACAGAGCCGAATATAATGTGAGTATAGAAAGAAGAGAGGGAATGGAGTTAAATATATAGAGAAGGGAGCTAAGTAATAATGTATAGGAACTAGTAAAGTTAGAGGAGAGAGTAGGGGATATAGGGTAGAACGTGGCGAGGCAGCCGGTATATAGAGCACACGGAGTGTGCCATTATCCGGGAACTCGGGGACGTTGACCCAAGAGCTATTTCTCTCATGCCGCAGAGTTTCGGTCGATACTCTTCAACCGATTGCAGACGCCAATGCAGGGATGCCCAAAACCATCGGAGAGAAATAGCCGCAGTTTCTTAGCGGCTACGACTACCCCACCACCTACGAAATACCCGAACTCCGAACTAAACTCTAGAGAATATGACGCAGTAGACACTTTCACCCGCTCCACACTCACAAATACAACAAAAACTCCATCTACCTCCAACTCCCGCACACATAGGTACAGTATATACTTTTACATATAAAGAATAAGCAACAGTCATGCCAGACTCTTTCCCAAAAACTTTTTTATTCTTTAATTGTCTACATAGCCATTGCATTGTCAGTTGACTTGCCCTGTCACTGATAATAATGTACATTCTGTCTGACTGCCTGTCTGCTATTTTTTGTGCGTGACTTCCCCACGCTAAGTACATTTCTACATCAGGAACATTAAAAAATTTCACTTTTTATAAATAAAACAATAGAGAGAATGGAATTAGATGAGGGAATGTGATTTAATGGAATTTTTATTGATAGCGGAAACATTAGGGTGGCATGGTGCGTGGTCTCGGTCTCGACTGGCCTGGTGTTGCATGGTTACTACAGTACGAACGACTAAGTACGATGTATTTACTACAGGAATGTGTAAGGTAGTCTCTGTAATGTAATGTAACTGCAAAGAGAAAACTATCTCCATTTCTACATCTAAGCTCTCGTTTGACCTTCCTGTGAGAGAAAGTAAAAAGAAAGCACAGAGACTATACTGTATTCATACACATACCAGATTTAATTCTTCTTCTCTACTTTCACTCTACCTAATTATATCCTCCATCCTTTCCACTTCCTCTCTTTCTCCGTACTTACTACTTTTCCCTCTAAAACAAGAATCCTGCTGCAATGTAACTTTACATACTTAATTTCCTTCCTAGTAAAAGTAACTTGCTTTCCATATACTTTCTATATATATATATATGTATTTATTGTAATGCCCTATTACATTAAGTAGGTAATCTACATGCACAAGATATTTATATAAGGGATTTAGCAGTATCTTATCTTTAAAGCAGTTTTGCTAAAGTACTCTTCTCTGTAGGCACTACTGAATACTACAAACTAGATTGATGCAGGGCCCAGCAGTAAACTAATATTAGTAGCTAGAGCTACTAGGAACATTAAAGTTGTACATACACTGCTACAAGGATGTTATATATTATATGTTTTCTTCTTACATAATACATCGTAGCGAACGACAAAGGAAAACTTCAAATACCAACATCCATAATACATTCCCGAGTTAGTTATTTTCGTTAAGGCTACTGCCCGTACATCCCAACAACTATTTCTACAAGAAAGGGGCGTACTGTTAAATCTTGTTCTTCTATCTCTTCTTTTTTTGATGTACCTACGTCCGTACGTATATTTTCAGTTGTGAAGGGAGGAAGGAGAAGAAATAGAAATAAAACAGAATGTTTTTGCGGTACATAGATACATAATCGTAGCAGTTACTAATATAAACAGATATAAATACTGTATGTACCAGTCCAGCACATTTATATAAGAATGATAGTTAGTATGGCAATGACAGTGCTCTTACAGTCACATAACTCTCCACACAGAACTCACATTAAATTTAGCCAAAGAAATGGAAAGGCTGACTAACGGAAAGTAAAATCTTAAGCCAAAGCCAAAAGCAAGCGGAGTCAAGTGAAGTCAAGTCAAGTTACACATTGTCCATAAAGTATACATTATGTACAAACACTGTACAAAAAGAGCTCAGATTTTCTCTAGCTTTCTATCTGTATGTGGCCTGGTTTACCCGTTTTTTTCTTATTTGTTATTTCATGCTTTTATGTTCTGTTGGACTAGAAGTCTCTGGTCTGGCCTGGCCTGGCCTTAGGACAAGACTCTACAGTTCTGTAGTGTGATGTGATATCTTAAAGCTTAAAGAAGACTCCTTCTCCTTCTCAATGGAAATTCAATGGAAAGGGACGGATTCTTCAGCTTCACTGCTTCAGTCAGCTTCTCTAAAAAACTGACAATGGGTTTACTGTACTCGCCTTCCCTTTCTTTTTCCCACATCCACATGACTGGCTCAACAAGACATACTATACCATTTGCAATGGCATGGACAATTCTGTCCGGTCCAACTAGCCAAGCCCGTATATCTGTAGTATAGTACATAAATACCTAAGCAATATATTTTTTATATTACACTTAACTACTACACAGTATACGTACATAGTTGCATTAGTGATAATGTACTGCACAGCTAGCTGTCAACCGATGCGAAAGTTAAAGTTGCCGAGAAGGCAGGAAATCCCAATATTTCACTTCCCGATTTACAACTATACATTCTATGTATTATTATGCCATACCGCAAGATAAAAAGAAATAGCACGCCATAAAATACGAACATTTTCTCCACAATACGAATCATACAATACACATGGCGAAAGATCTTGGATGTGCTTTTTAAGTTTGATAAAGATGTAAAATGTATAACGAGAAGATGAAATACTTTTGAAGGGGATTTAAAGATTCATATATGCGTTCAAATGTTGATTATAGCTTTACATAACGTACCTACTACTATTGTTTTGTAATTTATTGGATTGTTTTCAAACAAGTGAAAGGCAGAAAGTGAAAGAAAAGAAAGTGATTTTTTTAATCGTTACAGATACATAAAGTAGAGATACAAAGTCAAAGAAAATATGAGACAAAGAAATGTCAAGTTTATGTATTGCATTTTGTATTCTATTGTTAGTCTATATTGTAGGATTGAGTAATTACTTATTTATAAAATAGAAACAAAAACAACATGTCTAACTTCTCAGGAAATGTAGGAGTGAGCTACGTCAAGAAAGAAAAATCAGCAGAGAATAAGGGAAACATTAATCTAATATAAGTCTAAGGTTGTCGATTGCATGAATAAGTTAGCTGATCTATCTCCTGTGTCTCCCCATGTATCACTCATTTATTTATTATGACGTGTTCTCGACTAAACAGAGTTGTTTACTCTAAAGTTGGGCATACATGATATCGAATAAACATATAGCTACGTGATAGAAAACTGATACTGTGGCCCTCACATGCTTTACTTCTGCTTATTTTATGTCTAAAGGGCATTTCACAATATTCGCTAAAGGTTACTAGTCGCATAATATCTTTGTATATGAATAAATAACGAATCCAAGCAGAGTCGAGCAGGATTTATGAGTATTCTGTCTCAATGTTGCAGTCACACACAGGATAAAGATATGCACTTTCCATTTCCAGTACATAACCATATCCACAGAATATTAATACCAATTCGGACATATGTATACAGTGGACTCCAAATATCTCGTAGAGCATGATTTATTCGTGAAAGCTTTCACTTGCTTTCTCCGTTTGCAGAATTTTAATTTTTATGGCTTACTCATAAACATTTATATGACCTACATTTAATATAAAATAAAATGCCAGTTCTGTTGTTTCTTTCTATTAAAACATGGTTCAATTTACAATGAATAAGAATATTAATTAAGGTTTTTAAGTGAAATAATTATTTCTCCATTATTCAATAGCATTACTAGAATTATCCAATAGCATGATCTGCATATTTATTGATACTGTACGTTCATTATTTTAATAACGCACTAAATTTTTCTTTTTTCAATAAATTGCCAAGACATATTATAGTACGGATACCAAATTGTTGTCTTTGTCTCTTAACATTTTAGCTTCTAGGGAAATGCAGGAGGAACCTTATCTTGAATTCAGCAGATGCAAGGTATTTGATGGGCATTGTATGTATTAAACTTTTACAGAATGCAGAAATAGGACGGTAAGTTAAGTAGGTAGGTGGGTAGCACAGATAAGTAGGTGGGCGCTCGAATGCATTTTTGTATATAATATTTGTGGACACACTGTACAATAACTTATTTATGTTAAAGGACTATAGCAGGTAGCAATACTACATAGTACACATCATATTGTTTTGGGAATACCCATGTAAAAATTTGCACGCAAAAAATAAATCCTTCTGTTATGTACGTGTACGGTGATCGTGGTCCGTATCACAGCAAACCACGGGAACGTACTCTCACTGAATAGTACTGAAAATTGAAGAACATCTCTGCAATGCATGAACAATGAATTCCAGTCCAGAGTTCGAATATACGGATAGAATCTTAATGTTCACGATACTACGCATACTTAATGCAATATTCTATACAGTACAATATACTTAGAGTGTACCTAAATAATAAGGCTTGTATATGACTACCTATCATATCAGTGCCTACTATCCTACCAACTACTATTCTACTTATCATTCGGTACCTACTTTGGCTCAGTCAGTACTGTGGGGAAAGTAAAATAAAGCAAGGCAATGGCACTCAACGCCAAACAAAACCAGAACTCAACACATTTCAATACTAGATCTGAGACGCGTGCTAATACAGTCTTACATCATACACATTATGCCTACACAGAATATTATACAATATATACAATATAAATCACTAACGGCACATTTAATGTAGTATATCTGTACTGTACCAATGTGCATGACAAAATAAGCATACTTACACCAAACTAGACTAAATAAGTGTTCGTAAGTATTCAGTCAACGTACAAACGTCAGCTTAATGGAGTACATACAAAGTACAATTTATCTTTCATAGATTTTCATATACATATAAGGTACATTCCTGTAAAGGAGATTGTAATATATAAAATAGTACTAGTCATAATTTACTATACTTTTACTATACTTCTTAATATTCTTAGCCTACATACAGCCAATAGTGGTTAGCGTATATAGGTACTATATATTTATGTAAATAAGTAAGTCGCAGAAGGACAAACACACCTAAGTAGTACCCACATTCATTCTGGTATGCTAAATAATATATAACATTACAAGTAGGTGCCTACACTAATATCGCCTACTAATATATATTATTTCTAATTCTATGGGGTAATACTTATTCCCTACAATAGTATTTATTTTACACAAAGAAAGCAATTGGAATTGCTTGATGATGCAGTATATGAAAATTGCAAGGGAAAGTAGAAGTAACGTGCTTTCTCTCACTCAAATATTCAGGACTACTGTACAGGTACAGTAACACACTGAATAATGCAGAAATACTAGCCCTCTAAAGGAAAATAACCTGTGTTGTTCTGAAAGTTAGTGCACTTTACTTTTCGTTACATCAGCCGATTCTAGCATGCTTTTAGTGTGTATATTGCAATAGGATACATAGGTTCAATTAGTATATATGTCGAATTTCATACGACATCACACCATAAGTGATATTATGCCCTAATTACACAGAAAACGTTACATCGTTTAAGTATTTAAGCCCTCGCCAATTTGTTGAATTAAAAGTAATTATTCATCGCTTGGGGTTCTTATTTATTGGTATAGGTATTTTTCTTATATATATTCCGGTTGATATAATTATAAAGATGATTTCAGAATAACTACTGCTTGCACTGCACAATACAGTCATAAAAGTGTCATAAAAGAGTGAGCCAATTTTAAATAGTGAGATATTCCTTATGGCGTGCTGAGCCTTAAGGACTACGACATGTATATGTACGATACACGGTAGAGTTACATTAATACATGGAACACACTTTCATTATGGCATTTCATTGCTCTGAGCTCTGCTTTCTCTGCAATATTAGATCTGGCTTTTAGGGAGCGATTCTGATACACCATGAATGAGGCTTACTTATCTTATATTTCTTATCTTTTGTATTGTTAGTTTACCAAAATGTTGTATGTCTTGTGCATGTGTTTCTAGCTTAATAAATCCGGATACATACCTTGGTAATGTAATGCGAACTATTTTATGTATTTATGTAGGAACTTGTAAGCAAATGGTAGCATTAATATGTATCATATACTGCCAACTGTACTTATGCTTCTCTAAGTCTCAGTTTTAATTGTATTTCCGTATTAACTGCTTAATCTACATTCAGCTCTACAAAGTAACTGTACCTTCTGTTTCGTTTCCCTCATCCGTTTTCCTTCTCTCCAGATAAAATTCCATGTATTTGTAAATAAAAACATCCAGCAAAGAACAGAACAGAACACATAGCATTCGCAAAGAACAATCTCATAAAATAAACATTCTATTTTTACTATTTTATCCCACTTTTTCTATTGTTACTTGCTTTGTAGGATTTAAGAATTATGTAGCTTGCTAAAGATAGACTTTCACCGTCTAGTCAGACCTTGTGTAACATTTTGCGAAATAACCTCCAGTAAACTTTTTTCTTTGTAGTAGGTATATATTGCGTCATTATTATTAACACGGGTAGAATAGCTACCACAGTACCTATTAGGCAAGTATTCTTTCAGAATTGTCGAGAGAATGACTTTTAAAAGAGAAAAGTCATATTGAAATAGGGGAAAACTCTGCGTCATTATGTAATGCTTACGTTAAGACCTTACTTATGGCAAACAGTAACACACTAACAAGCACAAAATTACACAAATCTTTGAAAAATTTGTTTTACTAGAATACGCACAGGTATATCAACTATATAAACATAATTTCCATTATACATGACTAATCTCTGTTGCCGTAATTGAGTAGGTTGCAAAAGCTAGACGAAACTAACCAAAGTCAACCGACATCTGCCCAGGTCATAATTTTGAGAGCAGAAAAAGTTAGACTGCCGATAGGTATCCACATTAAAGCTTCGTTTGACTTGTTAATAAGCTAACTTTGTGTTTTACTATTTCATGTGCCAGCTCCATGAATTACACTCCACTTCTCTCCCATAAATATATCCGGAAACTAATTTGGTTAATGAATTCTTTACTAACCGTAATAATGTAGCCAGCCCGCCTTATACTTGTTACGAATTCTGTGGAACCTACCTGTCTACTATGCATATTACTGCTTTACATAATTTAGTTGCAAATTTCATAAATATTACGGCTATTTAAGCATTTGCAACATAGGATTGACATTTTTTTACTTCATACGTACAAATAATATAAATAAATACATAACTTGCTACATATATAATAAATTTTTAGCAAAAATTCCAGGAAAAGCGCATAAATTATAGGTGCCAAAATATATAATCCTAATATATTTCAGTGAATTAGGCATACTTTCCTAGTACTTAGTTAAACAAAATGATACAATTACACATACAATATAGCCCATTTATATTACGCATGAATGTTTGAATACAGACTTTCTGTAATGTGAAGGTACAGTCATCTGGGAATTTCCTGAAAGTAAGGTGTGCTGGTATTGTAGCGTGCAGGTAAGTATATTACATATTTAATATTATTCTATGAATCTAAGTGTGTAGCCAACATGTTGAATGGCTTGTTGCAGAAATGCATGCATAATGAGCTGAATAAAGCCTACTTTACATAATATACTTAAGCTGCGGAACATTTAAAAGTCATAGTTCCATAGTTCCATTTCAAATCCTCCATCTCTATACATAGAATACAAAATCGGCTAGTATAAATTATTCTTTATGTTTGTCTAACCGCAGAGAAGTTAAGCCATTATTATTTGGTCTGCAAAAGGATGCACATCTGTATTGGATAGATTTACACAATAATTTTCTAATAAATACATCATGCATTTTCATTAAATAAATTATAGAATCCCAAGTTGTGAAGAAGATCTGCTAAAGTTGGGCAATGCATGTCACTGCGTTTAATGTAAGATAATGTATAATGCATCTAGAACACAGATATGTAGACATAGGATATAGCTTCAGTATATGCTTAACTATTTAATAATGGGTAATAATTATTATACTAGTTAGTTAAATGGGTTAGCTTTATAAATTACAATCCCTTCTAAACCCAAACTGGAATATTCAACGAAACACAGATTGGATTCATTTGCTCCGGACTCTACACGAGGATTGGTTGGTTATCCAGCCAGGAGTATAATGTAGACGTGAGTAAGTACCATAGTTATAGGAAGTCGTCCCTGGTTCAGGATCGACTTAACTTGGCAAAGAATTTACACCTACTTTAACCAAATCACCACCACCACCGCTTAATCTCCCTAACCAAACCACCTTCACTATAAAGTCAGGAAGTAAACCATATTTTATAAGTACACAGTAGACATGCACTTTCACATACGTAGGCAATAATCTAGGATATAATGCAATGAAATATAATACACTACACTACAGAACAATTCCTCGCATTACCATACTACTCTCATTTATTTCAGTCGTATGCTGTGTAACCTAATGGCTATAATGTGCAATGCATACATGTATTTCACTAAATCCATAATACTTATTACACGATAAGTAGAGTACCTGTATTCTCAAATCCTGGAGCTCAGCAACAGCAAACCGCAAAGCAATATACGTAACTTAACTGAATTGAAAGTCAGCCAAGCCCTTTAATCTGCCTTTACATTCTAATGCGCTAATGCTCATTATTATTTACCAATTAAGTACATACACAGCTCTATACTGTAATATGGGCCAATACAATATATTTACGTACGTAGTACGTAGTAGATGCTTTCTCTTCGGTTTTCATAGGCAAACTCTCGATAGGTATTGGGAAAAGTTTAGGGCCAGACGGCCAGACCTTAATAAAGTCGAAAGTAAGAAGTTTGTTCATATAATGACAAGTGTATTACTTATAGAGATTTTGTCTGGTTCACGCCTTTATGTAATATAATATGTACCTGAAACCTGGACGGAAAGTTAAAGTTTTCTAACGTAAGTAAGCAGAGACAAAGTGACAATCCCAAATCCTTATAGCATTCCAATCTAATAGTCTCCAATTTATTCCATTCCATTTTAATCTGCATTTGAACTATATCTGTATTAATGCATACACACGATACGGATGGAATTAAAGTATGTAGACTGTTTGAGATTTCACCCTCCGGTAATAATTATTGAACGTAGAGAAGGCAGTGAACTAAAAGAATAAACAATGAGTAGTTCTTGCAACCTACCAATTTAGTCTAAATATTCAAAAATGGAAAGTACAGACAATTTCATCAGTTAATGTAGCTTGTGCTTATTCTTGGTAACATTGATTTCTGCAACAACCACTTTAGTTGCACTTATGTGATTAATACAGATTGCAGAAGAGTACTGCGATATCTAATGATCAATTGCATAAGTAAATACTGTAGGTAATAGAATTTACTTTGGTAGACAATAGTATGGGTTATTATAACGGTAATAATTGACATAAAGGAATTCTATGTAACTTAACTTAAATAAACATTTAGCAGGACTTACAGCAGAATATGCAGATGCAGCTAATCATTTGGTATAGAGGGCTATATGCAGTGTTATTCAAATCAATCACTTTCAGAGTGCATTGTAAATTCCTATTGAGCAATGGTATAGAAAAGATAAAATAACATCTATAGGGCACTTAACAGTCTTTGACTGGTTACAATTATTGCAATTTACAAATTCCATTGCAAATATTGAACCATAATACTATATAGAGCTATCTTTTGTGCTACTTAGCAGTATAAAACAGGTTTCACAAGGATAAGCAACAACATTAGGATGAAATCAAAATCCCTGCAGATTTGCATACAAATTTTGCATTTGGTTGATAAATATAGCCAGAATAGTAAAGTAAAGTTAGATAATAAATAAATTACTATACCTATAGACACTATAAGAAATGATAGTCAGACCTAATTAAGTTGTCTTTATCACTTAAACCCTCTTGTTTAAGGAAGCTTGTATTATTGCAATAGATAATGAATGCATAAAATAATACAGGGCAGAGGGGTAAGCATTTTATAGATTCACATTTAACTCACTCATTCAACTCAACTCCAGTTCTCTGATGATATTCAGTCAGTCACAATCAGAAATACCGGAGAGTAAATGAAAGTAGACTTACTACCTAGACCTAGTTGAATATGCATAAGCACAGTTCGTTAGTTCCTTCCTCTTCAAATTGCTATACAATTCAATCCAATCTACAATCAACTGCTTCTATAAAATATGTATATATAGAGAGTTGAAAACTTAGCACTCTGTTCTCCAACTTTACTTATCTATACATTCTACATGCATTCTACTGTATAATAAATCCGTTAGTACGCCTACATGTATATTATCTGTTGTAAATTCATGCTATGCTTTGCAGAGAATAGAAAATCAAACCACACTATCATACAATAGGATTTAATACCATCCGAGAAATTTTGGCCGCAAAGGAAAGTTCCCGAAATGCTGCCAATTTTGTAACGTAACTGGTTTGGTTCACATGGACTTACTAGAGTATTATTATACAACTGTGTGACAGGCAACATACTATTTTGCCAAAGATGTACTTGTCTTGTCTTATTCACTATAGAATAAATGGTAATGCAAGCAAAACGGGAAGAAACAGACAGAAGAGGACAACCTTATAATGTAAAATGTAATATAACTAGTCCAAACAATAAGATACGCTTTGTTGATGTTTTGTCTGTCACACAAAGGCACTATAAGGGATTATGTAAATTCAAAAGATCTAAAAGAAGGGAAACTAGATATTCACTGGATATAGAGTATTAAAACTACATATCTTGTTTAATTGAAAGCATAACTTGAGATAGTAGATGTAAGCACAAGCCCCCCCCCCATAGATTGTATTTCTATTCTACTTAACTTTCGAAATAGAACATTAGTTACATCAAAGTGATTGAAAGGATAATGATATTTTTACACCAAAATCTTTTCAACTTATTCTGTAATAACTCCATTGTAACTTTTTTAGTCTTTCATATAGTACAGTGCAAATAATGTACAATTTGCACAATCAGAATTCTTTGGAGCGATCGAATGCGTGAATAAAACCGAGTCAATGAACTACATACAATCCTTAATCTGCCATTTCTCACTTGAACTTTACGAGTAAGTTTCATGTTCCAAGTTCCAATTCCGACTGTGATCTGTAATATCTGTAGCTATCCTCGAGACACAGAAATATTTGACTTTTTATGTGCTTAAGTCGTTATATGTACGTATACATACATGAAGGTTATATATTACATTCCCCTATGCCAAATCAATAAATTTTAGCTTCTTTTGTACTGGTACATAATGTAATTTGCGTTTGCTGTAGACTCAAAGATTAAGGCGGACTTAATATCTTGTTAAGAATTCACAAATATCATTTTATACTTGACTTGTCAGCATTTGGCACATGAAATGGGGCAAAATCAAGAATAGGCACCTACTAAGTTGAAGGCTGTTCTAAGGAAGTACAATCAAATTCTTCGCCAGCCAACAATAGGTACCTAGTAACTTTGCCATTGCTTGTCATTTCTCGAAATTGGGTATAAATGTAGGCTATGTACTGTATGAATGTTCAAGTTTCAAACTTAGCATGTATTAATGTTGGAATCTTCTCACAATCAGAATATACATAGTTAATTATTTCATACTTATTTAGTTCATTGACCATGTACAAACAAACATTTTCTAATGAGTGCAGTGGTGTATACCTCAGTTTTTGTCTTAGCACATGTCCCCTGATGCATCCATTGTAAGGAGCTAGGCTCTACTCTGAATGCTCAGCCGTACGTTAATTCGTATATTATGCTGGTTGCCTGCCTTAGCCTACCTTCGGGTTCTTGTCCATTCTAC